>MJUT01055451.1:381034-418751 GCA_002080005.1 Gigantidas platifrons
GGGTCATACCCCACCCCCTACCTGAAGTGAACTTTTTAATGGTTGAGATCCCCACCCCTAAACCATATATATTTATGATCAGGGTGACTAGGCAAATTAAATGCCTTATAGCTCAGGCCCTTTATCAAAATACAATATGAAAAGAAATACACTTACATCGTAAAGACAACTCCCTCTGCCAGACACTCCGAATTCGATAGCAATTGAACTCCTTCTCTGGTTTCTTTGTGCTATTGGGTTCAATACTATATCTATTCCAAGGCTGTCATTCGGAGTCTGAAAAAATGAAAATAGACAACTATAGTATAATATCGAAGACCACCCAGAAATATAAATTAACTCCCTATTTCCCTATCTTTATTCCTTTCATAAAAAAAACAATCCATTATCAAAATACAATAAGAAAAGAAATAAACTGACATCGTAAAGACAACTCCCTCTGTCAGACACTCCGAATTCGATAGCAATTGAACTCCTTCTCTGGTTTCTTTGTGCTATTGGGTTCAATACTATATTTATCCCAAAGTTGTCATTCAGAGTCTGAAAAAATTAAAATAGACAACTATAGTATAATATCGAAGACCACCCAGAAATATAAATTAACTCCCTATTTCCATATCTTTTATCCTTTCATAAAAAAAAAACCAATCCATTATCAAAATACAATAAGAACAGAAATAAACTTACATCGTAGAGACAACTCCTCTGCCCGATACTCTGAATTTGATAACAGTTGAACTCGTTCTCTGGATTCTTTGTGTTGTTGGATTGAAGACTATATCTAGTCCAGAGCTGCCATTCGGAGTCTGAAAAGTGAAAATAGACAACTATAGTTTAATATTGAAGACCGCCCAGAATATAAATTAACTCCCCTTTTCCCTATCTTTATTCCTTTCATTAAACAGATAATCCATTATCAAAATACAACAAGAAAAGAAAACAACTTACATTGTAAGACATCTCCTTTTCCCGATACTCCAAATTTGATAGCAGTTGAGCTCTTCTCTGGTTTCTTTGTTTTATCAGATTGATTGATTGATTGATTGATTGATTGATTGATTGATTGATTGATTGATTGATTGATTGATTGATTGATTGATTGATCGATCGATCGATCGATTGATTGATTTGATTGATTGATTGATTGATTGATTGATTGATGTTTAACGTCCAGCGAGCAATTTTTCAGCTATATTCAGGACGAGAACATTTAAAAATTTAAACGCCACGGGACTCGCAACAATGAAAGGTGATGGGTCGGGACAGATAATTTAGCCAGTGGAACAGGTCTCCTATGGACCACTCATCATGGGCATAATGCTCATAATGAGTTGTTACACTGGGTTCTTTAACGTGCGAAGAGTGTGGCAATCTCTCAACACGGGACCTCGGTTTTATTTACGTCTCATCCGAAGGACGGGTTGGTTGTGGATTTATACATCCCGCACAACCGACGGATGCCCCTTCAAGCCGAAGAAGCTCTCGGTCCCATTTCTATACCCCGGGATTCCCACGGGGTTGATCCCTTTTAGAGGACTAGTGCCTCTAGGGCGGAGAAACCTGGTGCCTATTCTATCCCCAACATACCCTCTGGGAGGTGAACCTATTAGATTGAAGACAAGTACCTAAAACATTACATCTGATTAATACAAGTGCCTAAAACTTACCATCTGATTTATACAATTACCTAAAACTTACCATCTGATTAATACAATTACCTAAAACTTACCATCTGATTTATATAATTACCTAAAACTTACCATATGATTTATACAATTACCTAAAACTTACCATCTGATTTATACAATTACCTAATACTTACCATCTGATTTATACAATTACCTAAAACTTACCATCTGATTTATACAATTACCTAAAACTTACCATATGATTTATATAAGTACCTAAAACATTACATCTGATTAATACAAGTGCCTAAAACTTACCATCTGATTAATACAATTACCTAAAGCTTACCATCTGATTAATACAATTACCTAAAACTTACCATCTGATTTATATAATTACCTAAAACTTACCATATGATTTATACAAGTACCTAAAACATTACATCTGATTAATACAAGTGCCTAAAACTTACCATCTGATTTATACAATTACCTAAAACTTACCATATGATATACAAGTCAAGTATACCTAAAACATTACATCTGATTTATACAATTTCCTAAAACTTATCATCTGATTTATACAATTACCTAAAACTTCACATCTGATTAATACAGGTACCTAAAACTTCACATTTGATATTACAAATGCACAAAGCATCACATCTGATTCATAAAAAAGTAACTTAACATAAAATCTCATTTTATGAAATGATTTTTAATCAAAATGAATTAATAAGCCAATAAATATGATAATCGGAAAATTAATTTACAGAAACAAAATATAAACACACCAATATATTCACTTTTCATTCCGTATGGCTCTTGTTTGTCGGTTATAAATCAATATATACAGTCCGACAAAAGTTAAGCACCACCTGACTTGTTTCAATAATATCTTTTCTAATAATGAACTTATTTCAAATCGGTTTGCTGTTTTCGTTACCTGTACACACATACTTATACAATTACTTACCTGTGAAACAGGTTATTGATCGATTTTTATTTATGTGTACGACAGGGTGTGTAAAGTGCCACGTGTACTTTTCAACATTTGTGTTTGCGAACGAAATCTGATTTTTTTTGTGTAGAGTTTTAAGTTTCATTTTCTATTGGTTTGGTATGGTGCGGCGAAAATTAACCATACCAGAAAGGTGGCAAGCTGTTGGCATGCATAACGGTGGTTTTAGCCATAGAAGGGTGACTGACCACTTCAGGGTTAACCATTCCATCATTATACGACTGATGCAGCGTTTTCGTCAAACGGGGAATGTTACTGACCGTCCACGTGCAGGTAGACCTCGCAAAACGACGCCGAGAGAGAACCGGCTCATATCCAGACGGGTGCGGCAACGGCCGTTCAGTACAGCTGGTGCAGTTCGTGGTAATTTAGCGTTTGGAGGCCACATTAGCACACGCACTGTAATCAGACGCCTCCACCATCAGGGAATGCGAGCGCGACGACCCATAAAACGTCCACAGTTGACATTACGTCATCGCCATGCTTGATTTGACTGGTCACATGATCATTTGGGTGGACTATTCGCACATGGAGACGGGTCCACTGGTCTGATGAAAGTCGTTTTTTGTTACGCCCTACCGACAGTCGTGCAAGGATTTGGCGCCAACGAAACACTTCATTTCAGGACAACCACATTTTGGGCACAACTGCTTTTGGGGGTGGGGGTGTAGCTGTCTGGGGTTGTTTTTCCTTTGACTGTAAGTTGGACTTGTACGTTCTTTATGGTAATCTGACAGGCCAAAGATACCGTGACAATGTGCTCGCTGCACGTGTAGTCCCCCATTTCGACAATCATGCGTTGGCTGACAGGCCAATGTTCATGGACGACAATGCTAGGCCCGAATTGTACAACATTTTTTTTACAGCAAGAGGCTGTTCAGACAATTCCATGGCCTGCGATGTCGCCAGACATGAACCCTATAGAGCATGTATGGGACTTTATTGACCGAAAAATTAACCAACGCAATCCAAAATGTCAAAATATTGACGAATTAAGAACTGCTATCTTACAAGAGTGGCAACAGTTCCCCCAAGAAGGCGTCTTGTGCGAAGCATGACGAGGCGTGTTTCAGAACTTCACAATAAACGCGATGGATATACTCGTTATTGATTTTTATGCCTTACACATACGCACAATAGATGCATTTGAAAGTTCTTAAAATCTGAAGACTCTGCATTTTAATGCAATGTTAAAAACGTCCATCAAAGACAAACTGGTTTTACGTTTTTCCAGCGCCTGTTTTGAACCCCATTTTTGCCACATCATAGTCACGTCTTTCAGGATGATAAATACTTCGTAGATTGGTAATTTTAGAGCACTTGGTGTAGTCTTTTAAGAAGTGTAAGAAAAATGGTGATATCTATTTCATTGTTTTAACAGTATTGATGTAAAAAAAATATATCGATAAAAATATAGGATGGTGCTTAACTTTTGTCGGAGTGTAACCCTATCAATGCTTGTGACGTCTTCTGGGACGGGTCCGCCAGAACACTTTATTCAAGGTCAGATTTTGTAATTGTGAAATTGCTGAATGGAGAGTAGCTGAAAGACAGCTGCAAATAAAATGTTCCCGTAGCCATAGCTGGTTTACAGATATACAACAGATATGCTGCAAATACCAGATTAGCAACATATATAGATATTTACACAGTCCGCTAACTAAATCACAGTGGAAGTCAAAAATAGAGAAAACAGTGAAGTATTACTGGATAGATACAATAAATAGTAATGCCTCTAGTTATAAAAGCTTGAAATATGTCAACAGGATAGACAACTTTGGTAAAGTACATAGGCTGCTCAAGACTGTATCAGCTAGCTCGAGGGACATTTCCAGGATACCAGTACGTATCAAAATTGCAACTGGCACATATATGTTTCAAACAAAACGAGCCGTATTCAACAAGTACGCTGTGGATCCGACATGTAAGTTGTGTAATGAAGAAGATGAGACATTTGAACACTGTTTGCTTGATTACACTGCACTACATGTTAGTAGGAAGCAAATGCTTGTAGATATTACAAATAGATGCACTAAACTGGTAGCTTTGCTTAATGTGAATGACAATTTAGATATAGCAGGAATTGTAGCTAACCCTTATCAGCTTTTAGATTTTGCATGTAAGAGACATTTTGAACATATAGATGAACTTATAAGCAATTCCATTGAACCTGCTTGTAGAGCCCTGCTATATACTCTGCATATGAAGAGATATGAGACATTAGGTATTAATCAGTGTTGTATTAAAAGGACTAACTTGAACGAATATGGTCTACTTTTACATTTTATCTGAATAGTATCCAAAGATTTTTAGACTTTTAAAAAGTGGCTTGAACTAAACAGTGTATATATATATATTGGTGGTGGAAAGGATTGTGTATAAAGTTTTAATATTCCTGATTTATGATATATGGTGGATTATTCTACTCCTAGAGGAGGTGTGCCTATGTTGGCAGAATATAGCCAGATACAGAATATGACGGAACAAATTCCGTATTTCAAAACTGTTAAAATGATGTTCATTTAGAATGGGGTGTAAATGTAAATTAGATTATCAGTTAAATAATATTAGAAGATCTGAGCTTTGTAGACGGAGGACGGAACTGAACATTTAGATTTTTTTTAATCTCAAAAACTAGAAATTCTTCTATCGGACCTAAACTGTGAACCTTTGGATAGTCTTTGACAAAATATAGATATTTGTTTGTGTCGATCAGAAATCCAAAATATCTCAGTGCAAATTTTACATTGTAGCCTATTGGAAAATATTTAACATTATTCTTATCCGAAATCTCCGAATCATTTCACAACAAACTTGGTTTTTATATTACTTGGATGGTTCTTTATTAAAGAACAGTTAATTTTATGGCGATTGCCAGGAAATCCAAGATAGCAGCCATCAAGTAATAACACAACATTACATAAAATGGTATTTGTTTTCTCAAATACTAAAAAATAGATTGAATCAGAACGTTGCGTGTTGTGTAATTGGATTTCCGTTTTTATTATTTTTTATTTATTTTATTTTGTGTGAGAGGATCGGTAATCCAAATTGACTGACACTACATGACATTGTTTTACTATGTATGACTATGGGAATACAAATAAAAAGTTTTTTTCTTTAAAACAAATTACACTTGTTCGAACCACAGGGACTTGCTCCCGACCTTTCGTTATCAATAATTTTATCCCTACTATCAATGTGCGGTACTAAAATATAACAAGGGAAGACACCCGCGCGATACCACCTCACTTCAATTCTATAATTTTCATATTTATACTTAATTCCTACCTTTCATACGGTTTAGTTGTGTTGAATAATGGTAATTCCAAATAAATATCACAAAAAATCTCCATAAAATCCCCCTATGCTAAGTATGTCAGCGATAATAATCCATAAAATCAAAAATAGGACAGCTACCATGGACAGGAAACGAAAGTAGGATTAGAGGTAGGATGAATAGTAACCGGACTACCTCTATTTGCAAGTCATGAATCTATCTATTTTGAAACGGGTTGGGAATTACTATCTGATAAGCAAAGGATAAGAAGGCTCAGCTTATTTTATTCTATTCACATTAAATCTGCCCCAGACTATTCTTGTGATTGATTCCCCTTCCGGTTGGTAGTGTTTCACAACTTAATGGTTTACGAAATAGTAATAATTATGTTATACCTAATTGTCGATTAGAAATTACCGAAAAGTCCTTCTTCCCCTCTACTACCCGGGACTGGAACAATCTAAATCCGGAAATTAGAAATTCTGGTAATTCTAACACATTTAAAAGAAAATTTAAAATATTACTTTAAAAAGTGCTTGTTTATTTCGGTAGGGTGAGAGAAAACTAAATATTATTCATATTAGACTTAGAAATATGTGCAGTTCGCTAAATGCAGAGTTGCACCTTTTCAATTTAACTAGCTAGTCCTGCATGCATCTGTGATCATGGTTTGGTAGAATGTGTACACTTTTTCTTTGAATGTCCTCAGTTTTTATAATGAAAATAGGGTAATCTTGTAAGTTAGAGAATTACGTAGTTACAATTGAATTGATATTAGCTGGTGATGAACATCTGACTCCTAACCAAAACATTGAAATCTTCTCTGCTGTATACTCTTTTTATTAGAGGCACCCATCGCTTTAACTAATGTACTAGTATACTCACTCCAGTCAATGTTGTTATTTGTTTGTTTGAAACCTTTCTTCTTCTTCTTCCTTATCCCACTGTTTTGAACATTTTATTTCACCTTATTTTTCATCATATTTTCTTAATTATTATCGTCTAAATATATCATGTTGTAAAGTTTATTTGTATAATTATCATCCTTATGTGCAATCATGTTTGTTCAAGTTATATTTTTGTATTTTAAGGGAAAGGACTTCACTCATGTTGTTGGAGTGAGTGTAAGGACCGACAACTCTGGGTAGAGATTGATAACTTGTGTCCAATCCCAGGAATTTGCAACTTTTATGCAAATAAAAAATGTGTAAACAAAAGTAAACATATCAAATACAAATATCATTGAAATATATGGTGGGAAGATATTTTACCTGACTATACATTACTGGTTAGTGGTCGTGACGTTATTTATGGTGCTCCGAGATAGGAGGGATATGCATAAAGAGAAGAAGATGCGTTTCCTTCCCCGATACCATAATATTCCCGCAATCATGGTCTACGTGGGACAAGGTGAGTGGAATATTGGTTTTATTTCTATTATTTTCTATTTCATGGTTTCAAATTTAATGAATTATTAAAATATTTGAATTGAATTGATATTTTAATTAAATAAGATATGAATTGATGATTACAAATGAGATTTAATCATGAGAAATGAATTGTGAAATTTTTCTTCGTCATAAGATGACATTGCTGTTTTCGAAAATTTAGAGATGGTATTGCATAATTAACTGTTCAATGTTGGACCACAGACACTTTAAACTATATCAATGTTTATTCCATTAAGTAAATTATATTACAAAATTGACAATTGATAAATTATAAAAACAGTTAAGACTTCCAATGCAAATATTGACCAAAATGTAAACAAACCGGTTTTCTGTGTTTGTTTGTTTGGTGCTTTTTTGTGGATGGATTTTGTTTAATAATTGCGATATTTTTGAATGCATGACCACCTAATTTAGCTGTCAAAGAGCACAGCATGACACAATATATTGGCATGTATTGATGTATAATATTGTTTGTAAACTAGGCTTCCTAAGAAATTGTCTGCTCTGTATCTTTGTTAGTGCTTGTAGCAAGTCTAGATTGGAGATAGATAGATAGATAGATAGATTTATTTGATTAAATATCAACAGCAAACATTACAAATACAGTAAACATACAATTTATAAGACAATGTAAAACAATGCAAAGTATTAAAATATCATAAGACATACCATATACAAAACGGTCTACCTTTTATGATTTACTGATACAAATTTAAAAATCGTGTACATGAATTTCAATACTACATGAATCATTGAAAAGTAAGAGCAAAAAAAGTTGATATTTAATCAGGATAGCCCATGAAAGCCGTATGGCTTATTTCCAATGGGGTCCCGTTTGATACAGAGCAGACATTTCTTTGGTACTGGTCAAGGACCAGTTATCACCAATTTGTTCTTGTTTTTGTCAGATTATTTCTATTTATCTAACATTATGTACGTTTTACTTTGAAATTAACGAAAGTAGCCTGTCTGATACAAGATGTTGTATCACCACACTGTGGTGATAAAAGAATGGCGCGACGTTGCACGAGACGTTCTCAGCCTAACTCCTTTGTCATGACGTCATATCATTGGAATTCGGCGAAAAACACATCAATGTAGGCAACGTAAAGGCATAGTATCAATATTTCCGGCAACTGTAAGGTCCACATTTCTTATTTAAAAGTGTTGTCCGTACAGTGACACTGAAAGTGATTGAACATGTATGGCCTTACCACAAAAAATGAAGGTGTAACCATGGCCAGTATTTTGCAATACACAATTGAATTTGTTTTTCTTTCTTATAGGAGGTCAAGTGGTAGACTCCAGATCACCATGGAGATTATCAATTATTCCAGAAACATTTTGGTCAATCATTAATTTCTTTGTGTTGTTGTGAGTATTACATCATTATTATTTAAGAAATAAATCATGGAAGCCAGAATGTGTTGGGAGTTTTAACATGGATTGGCAGATATTAGTATTTTATCCCGAGCTAGAAGCGAGGGATAAAATTTACTAATATCCACCAATCCATGTTAAAACTCAAAACACATTCTGGCTTCCATGATTTATTTCGATTCTGATATGTCTTAAGAGTACAAATACGGTAGTAAACTTTGATTGGAAGACGGTAATTTATACATACACTTGCGGAAAATGTCGCACACAATTTATGTAACTTGAATAATACTGCGCCCTCTATCGGCATTAATTGGGTCACAATTTATGCTGCCAATGGAAACGTCAGTCACATTCATCGGCACATGTGCTAATGAGATAATACGAAGAAATAATTCTGGTTTTTTTTTAACAAAGGGAAAGAGTGAGGTCATGTTAGAATAGTTTATTTACAAGTGGTTACAGTAAATATCAATACTGATTTTACTTCTACACCATTTTTGCATGAAAAATCATCGTCAGAAAGTCAGTATATAAACATTTTGTATTTTATTGAAGTAAATTAAACATAATTAAGGCACAAATTCTAACAACATTAATTATAAGTTCTCGTCAATATCTTTTATATATTACAATGTAATTGTGTTCAAATCCAGAATATTGCTTAAATGTGATAATTTTCATGTTTCAACTGTCAGAATAAAGAAATGCTACGTATACATTTGTAACTTGTCCGTTAATGATTTTTATATTTTTCTTTCCAGTTTTAGAACTCTTATAAATGTAAGTATAACTTTTTTGTTTAGAATCTAATCAAACAGCACTAATAATTCTATTGAGTTTGTTTTTATCCCATGTACATGCAATCTTGAAGATGTTGTTGAAGTATTAATGTACAAAAAAATGTAGTGTAATTTGTTTGACTATTTCTACCATGTTTCTGAATATATTTGCTCAGATGTATGAAAATCATATGTACAATTTAGGTAGATACTGTAAACATAGATCTGCCTCGGTCTCAATTTACTGTTAGATAATAGATACAGAGATAAATGAAGTTCAGTCTTACGTATATGGCTTTGATTACCATTTGAAAGTTATGAATTATTATGGCAGAATGTTCAATTATATTTTTTCTTCATTCAAAAGAATTTGTCGAGTATACACATGCACTCATAACATTAAATTAAGACATTGCAAGATAAATGATAAATATTATACTGTGTTTTCAGCCAAGTCTTTCCAAAGAAGGAAGCTCATATTCAAGAGACTACCGAGGAGGAGGGTAAGTATATTACATATTAGTAAAGGATGTGATACTCTTAATGAGATACAGTTTATGTTCATTATGTCACATACTTTTAGTTAAAGTAGTAGTGAAATAAAAAAAAAATGGAAAAAACAATACATCAATTTGTTTTGTTTTTGTTGTTGAGATATAGTTTCAGATTATCTATACATTAAATACTTTTTTTTACAATACTCAATGTCACCTGCAAATTTGGCTAATGTGCAATTTTCTACATCTGATCTTTCCGATATATTTTCCTTTTCATTTTTCATATGAAAGAAAACAAGGATATAAAACTCTACAAACTAGTTTGTTTTATGTTTGGGAAATTTTACATGTTACAATCATATTTTACTTTATCTATGTAATAGTTATACCACAATTTTCTGAGTTAAACGGTTAAGCAATCGAAAATAAAGCATGTGATTGATTAACCATTTAACTCGGAAAACCGTGGTATTAATGACTTGTAACAGAAACCATGCAATATCACATCTAGGTAGTTGATTATTGTATGGCTCTCTTAAGAGTAATTAAACTACAGCCCTGATTTAAAGTATGCAATATCTCGCAAAGCATGTATTATTTCATAGTTCTTAGCACTTTCTTACATTCTGGTATATAAACCATAAAAAGATCAAAGGAAAAGAATGCATTCATGTTACAACATATTTGACCTAATATGATAAGTATTTACCCTCACCACCACCTTTTAAAAATAGAAAACTTCATCTATAACTTTGAATCCACATCTACTTTAAAATATTGTAAACAAATGATTTTCAGTTTGTACATTTATGAGTATCCATCATTATTATGTTTGAATGATTTCAGGGGTCCCCCACAACCACCTCGGAGAAGAATGGGAGGTTATAGAGGAGGAGCAGGTAACTATTGTCATAGAGGTTATAACAAAGCTGTACAAATACTAAGCACTATGTAAATTAAGTGGGAAAATATATTTGTTTCTTATCTGTAATGTATTTACTTAGTAAATGTCCTTCCTGCAATTTTCAAGCAGATTCTAAGGAGTGATGACTTGCTGGAAAATACTCCTTGTGAACTGACGAAGGAGGAAGCCTTTGTTCACTTACTGTGCTCAACATACCTGCTATTCTTCAGTAAATGTCCTACTGTCAATTTTCAAGCAGTTTCTAACGAGTGATGACTTTTGCTAGAAAATACCCCCTCCCCCTTCTGTGAACTGAAGGAGGGAACCTTTGTTCACTGGCTGAGCACAACATACCCTATTATTCATAATATAATTTTATGCATTTTGAAGGTGTAGTTAAAATTTCATAATAAAGTTATTTTATTTAAATGAATATGAAAGAAATTTCATTTGAATCTTAGATAAAACTCCAAGGTTAATATAAAATAATTTTATTGCTGTTCTGTTCTTATAGTCACTATGAAATGTTGTACAAGTGTATTCCTTACAATATATTATTTCTTGTCTGTTTTCAGGAGCGCCAAGTCCTCCACCAATGGGAGGTGGGTGAGGTCGGTAAATGATCCATATATTGGAGGTTATAATGACCTTGTATACTGGATCCCTGTTTATTGGTCTTTGAAGGAAACAGCATAGAATGAAGAGAATAGATATTACTGTCCTTTAATAACAATAATTCTAAGAATTAACAATTCCCAATTCTAAAGAGTTATTCAGCAGAGAATTTGTATTTTTGATATTGTACATTTTAAAATCTTTTACATATTCAAAGTATCTTTTAACTTGAATACATGTAATTTTCCTATTAACATTTAAATTAAAGACAATTTTTAAGCTTGTTCAATAAAAGATTGTATAACCTTATTTTATGAAGTCCTCTTGAAAGACCAGCACATTTTTTCATGAATTGACTTATTTATGATAAGTTTCCTGTAAACTTCTAAGGAAGTAAGGTTACTTGGATGTTTTCATGTCTAAATGTGTTATTGTTATTTTATGAGAAAACTACATAGTAAATCATTCATTTTTATTTTTAAGTAGTGCCATTTTTATACAATCGTTCATTTTCATCATAAATTACAGCGATTCTTTTAGAATCGTTCATTTGTTAAATGCATTGCTAATTTTTAGGAATCGATCATCAGTTTTTAGTATGGTCATGTCTGAAATCATCGATATCCTTAACGTAAGGCCACTGTAGGAAACATTCATCTGTTTAAAAGTATCATCACTTTTCCGGAATCATTTTTTGAAGCTTTCTTTGTGTAATCGTCCAACAAATAAAACCAAGAATTCAACCAGAGTAATTTCTTTAAGAAGTTTATCTTCCAATTTCATCTTAATTAAACTTGTAGCATTATCTTTAAAATATTTTATTATGCCCCCGTGACGAAGAGTCGGGGGGCATATTAATTTACCCTTGTTAAATGTAATCCAGCTTTGTGTAAAGATATGTATACCTTCTGTGATATTTTTGTCTCTGTCTTATAAGAACGTTTAGTATTAGATATTACATAATGTTAATGTTACAATCATTAGAAATTATCAGTTGTCTATTAAGAATTTTTATCATGTTTTGATGGATTTTTAAGCCAAAATTTATCAACCGTTCAAGTTTGCTTGTGTCCTACCACATGCACCATGCCATCCAGACAGGAGTATGTCTTACTGACAATACCAACATACATGTAATTAAATTAAACATTTTGATCCTTCACATAAAATATTTAAAAATTAGTTTCTTTTCAATTTGGATTGTAGATTTAATTTTAATCACAAATTTTATATAAGTTATTCAGAAATCGAAAATTAAACGGCAAACATTTTTCTATATTGCCAAGGAGGAAAGTCTCAATAAGGAAATTTGCTGTTTTTCTCCAATCATCTACATTTTTTGTACTTCATTATTTAATCTTATTGATTATTGTATAGAGATTTACACACTTTTTAAGTGCAATTATATTTAAAATGATGTAAATATTTATAATTTTCTGGTAATTCTGAGATTTTTTAAATCTGTGGGACTTTATAACATGTCATATACTGTATACATAGGTTATTGTTGATCCAGATTCTTTTATTTATAATTTTCTGGTAATTCTGAGATTTGTTAAATCTGTGGGACTTTATAACATGTCATATACTGTATACATAGGTTATTGTTGATCCAGATTCTTTCATACTGTTAGTCGTTCTAGTCTTTTTTTAAGTGTTACAATAAACAAACGGGATATTATCCGATTTAAAAAAAAAATGTATATTGAATAGCAGTATAAAAAGACTACTTACTAATATTCATATATTCTTGTGTACCGGTATCTTAGTTTACATTAATATTGTTATACAGTAAAGTTTGTCTGCAAATTTTTTTGAGAAATCCATTGAATTGCTCTTTCTTAGCCTTTTTCTTGTTAATAATCATAGTGCATCTAAATTGGTAATGATATACTTCATCCATTCAGTTTGAGTTTGAATTTAGCAGTGTTCACCAATAATATTATTTAATTGCAGATCAAAGGTTATTTTTTATATACAGTAAAACCTGTCTAAATAGAACCTCTTTGGGACCAATTAGGCAGGTGTTAAGTTTATAGAGGTTAATTTAACAAAGAATTCCTATATTGGGACTTTATTCAAAGTTAGGTTTATACAGGATTCCATTTTATCCCGATTGCAGTTTTGACAGGTTTCACTCTATCTTTAATTTTCAATAATGACATTAATTGATTGACATTATTCTTGTAGAAGGAATATAGGTATTGATTGCTATTTTTACCAGTACATCATTAATTAAATCCTTGTGGTCAGTTTTATTACTGGAATAGGTATTCTTAATAAACCTCAAGTGATAAAGTTATGCAAGATCAGTGGGTTTCTCCAGCAATACATTGATTGTCAAAATATAACTTAAATATTGTTGAAAGTGGCATTAAACACTATTCTTATAAAAAGAAAGTTTAAAGAGTGATTATCAACAATTCCATCAATATCAACAAAAGGAACAATTGAAGGGAAAACATTTCCACAAAATATGCCATCAGAAATCCAGGTCCTTGCATCTTTCAGATATAGGAAGTTGTCATTGAGGAATAAGTATAATTCAAACTAAATGTATTGTGAACTTGTGGTATATAATTAATGAAATTGATAAGTTTATTAAATGTAATTAATTATAAGAGGTAATGAATGTTTATTTATATTGTTCACAAGTTATTTTCATGTATTGTTATAAATATATTATATGTTGTTTTAAAATGTTATCTAACCTTTCATAAAAAAAGATAGTAAAATCTCATTTACAATGTATTGTCATGTTTAAATAAATACAGACATATTTTGATCATTATTTTTACTGTACATAAAAGAATATGGAAATGGTCTTGGTGTCTTGTTCTTACTTACATAATTTGTTCACACCATGATATAGCTGAAATAATGCCAAAGTTGGAGTTAAACACCAATCAATCAATCAATCCATTTTATTTGGATGCCGTCTAACAATCTTTATATAATATTCAGTATGGTTATCACAGACTTTTTGAAAAACAATTTCAATATGCAGGACATAGGTCCTGCACCCAATAATTTTCTGCAGGACCTACTGAAATTGTGCAGGACCTGAATTTTCCCCTGACGAGAAAGTTTTGAAGAAGTGAAGATTTTGAGGTTATTTTTTAGAACCGGAATTTACAAAATTCTAAAATTTAAACGGAATCAGTGATGGGAACAATAAAAACCTGACCCGCCATGTTTTCAAATAGAAACACACGAAATGGTTGCGTTGATGCATCACAGCCAGTTTAAACTATAAAAATACAATGATTAATAGCATTACCATGAAAACAGTTGCATGTTTAAGAAGTAAATGTCATTTGAAGCATAATCTAATTCCAAGTTGACCGTGATCGTTCTGGCATACCAGTTGCATTTCCGATGCAAAACAAAATACGTAAACACAAAATTTTGTCGGACTGCCATGCTTGGCAGTATTGACGGTCCTTGTGATTGTCTGCCCGCTCGGTCCGACGAATTTCAAAAAGTCTGTTATCAAGTATGTTTTATGGTTTCATTTGATAATGAACACTATAAGCCCTATTCAGTATGGCTGATCTCTTTTTAATAATTTGTCTTTCTACAAGTAATCTCATTTGTGGTGCAATGGTTAGCAAGCTAACCTCTGAGTGTAGTAGATAGTGGGTTCAATACCTAATTGGGTCAAACTGAACATGCGGAATTAAGGAGTAAGAGCAAAAACTGGCTGGCTCGGAATCTAGATAAAGTGTTTGAATGGAGCGACGTGTCTACTTGCAGATTGTTGTTACAGTCAGCTAGCACTATAAAAATCCTACTTAAAGCATGTTGGTCTAGTACAAAGCAAACATCATCTCATCAAGATGCCACTAGTTTTTGCTACGACAGCTGAAAAATTGTTCACTTCGACACTTGGCATTAAACAACAATCACTCACTCTTTCTACAAGTCCTCAATTTGAGTGTATATGCATATTGGGTGGTTGTAATTTATTTTGTGCTCAAAATGAATAGTACAGTCGTGTACTTGTATAAAAATAAGTTTTTTTAAATAGAAAGTTCTAAGAAGATTGTTAATTGACTATTTCCTGTTGATGTGTAGTTGTTGGAGACTTGGGTAACATTAAACACAAACAATGCTACATACAGCCATTAACTTTTTATACACAAAAAGTAAATGCATCGGTGGTGTAATGGTTAGTGTGCTTGCCTCGAGTATGGTAGATCGTGTATATGAGCCCCCGATCAGGTCAAACCAATAACCTATAACATTGGTAATTGTTGCTTCTCCACTAAGCACGCAACATTAAGGAGAAAGAGCAGACTGATTGGCTTGGAATCATGATAACCTAAGCATGCAACATTAAGGAGAAAGAGCAAAGACTGGTTGGCTTGGAATCATGATAACCTAAGCATGCAACATTAAGGAGAAAGAACAAAGACTGGTTCGCTTGGAATCATGATAACCTAAGCATGCAACATTAAGGAGAAAGAACAAAGACTGGTTCGCTTGGAATCATGATAACCTAAGCATGCAACATTAAGGAGAAAGAGCAAAGACTGGTTCGCTTGGAATCATGATAACCTAAGCATGCAACATTCAGGAGAAAGAACAAAGACTGGTTGGCTCAGAATCAGGATAACCTAAGCATGCAACATTAAGGAGAAAGAGCAAAGACTGGTTGGCTTGGAATCAGGATAACCTAAACATGCAACATTGAGGAGAAAGAGCAAAGACGGGTTGGCTTGGAATCGGGATAACGAGTCCTAGTGTCCACTATCAGACTTTTGTTTCAGTGAGTTAGCACTATAAAAAAATCCAACTAAGCGTGTAGGTCTAGTGCAAAGCGAACCATCTCATTGAAAATTAACTTGTTCACGCCATGATATAGCTGAAACAATCACTCACTCCTACAATATATGATGGTTGTGGGCCTTGAGACAACCAAGTTATGACCCAGACAAAACAACACTTTGAAACCAGTATACCTCTCCTCAACTTTGTTGTAGAGATATAAAAACTCAACTTGTTGAGTGGAGCTTACAGTTTTCAATAGATATTTGCATGCAAATATATAGATACCAACAACATACTTTTTGTATTTTTATTCCATGTATTTAGTCTCATTATCACGATATTTATATAAAATAGTATTTAATACAAGATTAAGGTTAAATATTCATTCTGTAATAAAACACATTGTACAACAGTAATAATTGTACAATGAAAACCTTGTTTTTAGAGATTTTGATTGGTATGCAAATTAAAGTTGAACACTCATATTTTTGTGCCTGAGCCATTATGGAACCTATATTTCCATGTTTCTGTACTTGTGATTCAGCAGTTTATGACTTTCCAGAGGAGTCGTTCATTCTGTTGTGGTTGGTTAAGTGTTAATTTCAAACTATGGACAAATTTGACAACCAAAACAACATGTTTCATTTTAATATGATCTCAATCAAGGATTCCATGATGAATTCCTTCCTTTATTTAACTCAAGTGTACTGATAGTTCTGGTGTTTTCCTTGACCTAGACATATCTAAACGCAATATACCATCAACAATTATATTTGTAGCAGATTCACTTCAATATTCAACAAGATTCACTTCAATATTCAAAAATTTCAACACAGATTTTTGCTGCCCTTGTATTTATCTGATTCTATTTGATCAGTCTGTTTCATCAGCTAAATCTAATCGTCTAAATTTATCTAAATTGTAAAAACAAGCTTTCACAGTTCTTCCTCCAAAAAAACGTCCATTTAAATCAATAACAGCTGAAAATGAAAAAAATAAAAAGATTATAATATGAATGCATACAGTATTATGTATATTTCATGAATGCTACTGAAGTCGGCAATAGATCAACTGATTAGTCGAAACTCCTAGAGAAAACCACAGACTACCAGTTAAGCACATGTTTGCATCAGCTGGATCACAAATCTAAGATGACAGTTATTAAATACTAGTGGTCTCATTAATAATATTGATCACCTTAATTTTACCCTGACCCTCATAACCCAGTATTATAATGAGAAAAGTTTAATAGGAATAAAGTAGGAGGTCACATGCTTTTTAATTACTCTTGATATTTAAATATCAGTTCTATTTGAAATTAAACCACTGATTAGACTGAACAACATGGATGGAAATTATGATTTAAATAATTTAGTTTTTGTTTTTTTTGCTTATATAAATAATAGATGGAGAATTGTTGTCATCATTGTATTGTAGTTGGAATTACAATTACCTGTGCAGTCAGTGCCTATCACCACTAAAGTTGTGTGTTTGAATGCCGATCCTAGCTAGGTGTACTCGATACAACATTATGTGAATATGTTTGTCAGTGACTTGTGACAGGAAGGTGGTTTCCTCCACCAATAAACACCCTAACCCTACCCTAATCCCTTAATAATAATTATACAATTAAATGAAGTTCTCTCCTCCACTGCAGTAGATTGTGTGTTCTTTCTCTTGTCGGGTCAAACCAGAATATGAAATATATTTGCTGCTTCTCAGTGAAGCACACAGCATTACAGATTAGGAGTAAAGACTGTCTGGCTCAAAATAAGAATGTTTCCTAGTGCAACGGCATATCTACCTGTGGACTCGTTTCAATGAGCTATCACATTAATATAAGGTTATTGGTGGCGACTTCATAAGCCGACCGCAAGTCAACCATTTATGGCACCTTTGGGCCCCTTGTTTAGAAGCAAGTAAGGTTAGAATCCTCTAAATCAATCCAAACCTTTACTAGTCCATTTTATTAATTTAATTACCACGGTACAATAGGACAACGATATACCTTTAATGGCAGCATCAACTTTATCAAATTCTATAAATATTCTGACAGATTCTTCTTCATCAACTCCTGGTATCTGTAAACATAAAAAACATATCTACCTTAGTTTAAATGTGATGGTCATTTTTACTTTCATACTCTATAAATATGTTGGATGTTTTGGCTTTCAAACCTTTAAGGTTTGGTTTGTACATGCATGTAGGTATTAATCATCACATTCAGCAAATTGATTTATGCTGAAGGTGTGTGCTGGGACTTGATTCAACCTTTCAGTCTTTTTGAGATAAAAGTTAGAGAAAATGTGCATCTTGGGCACCTAAGTAAGTTTACATATTAGGCTTATATTAGAGATAAAATACAATAAAAACAGCAATATTTATGCACAACACGAAACATATACCTAAATAGCAAATTTACATACATTTTTGTATATTAATCAGTTTTTACATACATTTTTGTATATTAATCAGTTTTTACATACATTTTTGTATATTAATCAGTTTTAGCCATCCTGTTTAAGCTCTTTAATTTGCTTGTTCCCAAATAATTTTGAACTATTTGGCTTTCCAATCTTTTGATGAAGGTTAATACAGAAATGTGTCATTTGTACTATATTAGATATCTACATATCCATTAATGACAAAATTAAGAACATAAATAAACATGATAGATATTCTATCTTAAACTTATTTTAGTGGTTTGATTGCTGTTCCTCATCTTAAAGTCACAATATGATACTATAAATTATCCAATCCAATGATAAAACATCTGATATTAATCTTATAGTCTCAACATGATCTTGAATTTCAAGACGCATGTTAAAGAAGAAATTTAAAATTTTGTTGTTAATAAAGAGAAATAATTTTACCTCAAATATCATACACTTGATAACTTTTCCATATTTAGTACATTCTTCAGCTGTTTCTGGTTCTAAATCTTCGTCTACTTCACCTGGACCAACCATATTCTGTTTTAAAAAATTAAATAATTAAATTAAATAGTAATGTTCTAATAATATAACCAACCTCAAAAAACACTCTGGTGGTAAAACATGAAAGACAATAACAGAAGGCATTGAGAAACTTAGGATAGACACAAGACAGTGGCAGTGTTAAACCGGTTTAAATAGGATTCAAAGTTTCCAACCATACTAGGGAGTTAAAATACATTTTCAGGGAGGAATTCCCACAAACAGTAGTGATCAAGTCTTAGATTTAAAAAAATTCCTGCCAAATATGATTTTTGTGCACTTACGTCACAATTTTCTGTGTAACATGCTATATATACTTAATAACTGAAAAATCAAGGTAACATATGAAACATCCACAAGTCTATAATTGAAATCCCATACTAGTTTGTTTAATAAGAAAATGCAAATAGACAATTTTCTGGTCTACGCTTTATACACCATCAAAGGTAAACAACATCCAGATATAAATACACAAATACAGAGAGGGAAATATGAATATCACAGAATATATGACAAACAACTCATTATGAAGATGCTAAATTTTCAGTGATGCCATGTCCTTAAGGCCTTTGGCCAAGTGAAATAAAAGCAGAATAGTAGAAATGTCATGTCCACAAATAAACTACTTGTACCACCAGCATTCAATTTCTTACCCGTAATAAAATAACTTTTGAAGGATTTTTCAATAAATTTGTGTTTGGCTGTAATTCTTTTGGAGGCTCTGAAATAAAAGATGATTACAAATTGATATTGTACATGTATGCACATCTAATAAAACCCAGCAAAATAGATATTTGTCTTTAGAGACTACATTGTATTGTTACGTTCTCTTTGTTTTGCCAAAGGAAATGTCAAGGATCACTGTGTTAAAAATTCAGAAAGATCCATCAACTAGGACATAAGTTATCGTACAGAAACCATTCTGTCTACAGACTGACAACAACAACAACAACAACAATGAAGATGACAACAACAGCGTCATAACATAATACGACCAAAAAATGTTTTTGCAGTTGTATAAAAATATCATTACAGTTCTACTAGCAAGAAAATGATTGTGTAATTTATTATATATTTACAAAATCTCTGTTTTACAATTGTCGTAAAGTAAGTTTCTAGTATCCTTTTTTTACAAGCATTAATATGCGAACTGCATGCAGGAATAAAATGGCTGATGGTCTCTTTCACTCAACATAGCTTCTGATTTCCCATCTCATATTCATTACATTATAACATTGACCTGTATTGTATTTAATTACTGGTGCATACACTCAGTGATGTCAATTAAATGAATCAATATGTTCTGAATATCAAACAATTAGAGTCCAACCTTGTTATATCATTCTCTGACAACTAATTTTCTCAGATAGTTCGACATCAAAACTTGCTGTTTGTAGTAAGCATTCAGCTTAACTTATCCTTGATAGTCAGAAAATCAATGATCCCTACACAACAACGTTTTACGGTCGTCACCATGACTTGATTAACCATTATGGAACATCTGTGTCATAAATGCCCACGGATATGTTCCTCTTGTCGTAAACACTTTCCGATCCTTTCCTCATTCATGATTTATCACAGGTTTGTAACTATAGTAACACGATGGGTGCCAGTAGTGGAGCAGGAACTGCCTACCCTTCCGGAGCACCTGAGTTCACCCCCAGTTTTTAGTGGGATTCGTGTTACTCGATCTTTAGTTTTATGTGTAATACTTTGTAGATCGTATTGTGTCCTTTTTCTTTTGATCATTGTGTTGTCTGTCCTTCTTCGATATACAGATTCTGATTACCCCTTTGGTATCTTCAAATTCTTTTTTCAACATTCTAAAAATCAAAGTGTTTAGATTTTAATTTAAATCTGAGGTACCTTTAGGGATATCCTTTTCATGTATAATTTTTCCTCCTCTTTTACTGGTTTTCTCTACAAATAATGCTGTACTCATTCCTTGTTCAGATTTACCAAGACCTTGACCTTCACGATATCCATATTTCGCCATAATTTTAGAAGCTACTGATCCTCTGCAAAATGATAAACATAATAATTAAAATAAACAAAATCAACTCATATATAAGTTTTATGAATCTCCTCCAGTTGTTTTATAGACAAAAATGTTTTATTTCTAAGGGTAGGTGTTTACGTTAATAATTAAACATTTTCATGCCAAGATATAGCTGAAATACTGCTAAAGTTGGGGTTAAACACCAATCAATCAATCAACAAATTGTTTATGCAAATTTTGAAATATACTTGGCAACAAAAGAAGGACACAAATTTGCAAAGTCACTGGTTTAAAATTGAATCATAAATGCTTGCCTATGCATGGGAAGGATGTTAAATATTAAACTTACCCAAGACCAATACTGTGTCCTAGAGGTGGTGACTGTGCTCGTCCTGGTACTACAATAACAAAATAGGTGTTTTTTATAGATAGGATTACCGGGTATTTGGATGAAAAAGGTTGATGAAAGATTCTAATTACACTCAGTGAAATCAAAGGAAAAATTTCAAAATTACTGATTAAATTCAGTATTAAGTCACTTCAGGTAACCAATCATTCACAATCTGAAGCTCTCTCATCTTTACATAAACCACTATACTCTACACTGCCTCATGATTCTGAAAGTTCACAACTTGTTTGTTCCTTGAACTTTGACCTCTAAATATGATACCGAATTTAATTTATTAGATATTAGTGTAACTAAAAAAAGATCCAACAATTCTCAATAGAAAATAAAATCAATGAAAAATAGCTGAAAACATCTGCACCCCTTTTTAAAAGGCCAATTTTTGACCTGATCCGACAAAGACTTGCACTTTCGGGCTGAAAACAATCAGAGGAATATAGCTGAAATCAGCTATATAACTAAAAAAAAGATCCAACACATACCTAATATTAAGACTGTGAATTCATAACATGAAACTAGAGAAAGTTGATCTGGTGATCACAAATACCCCCGCATTCCAAATTTTCATCCAGAAACCATTAAAGTCCCTATCTTCTAAGAGAAGAAGGACCATAATTCATGAACAGTAAATGTCAATTTCACCATAATCTAACTTAATCTGTATTTTATGGTACGTCGCATTGTGTTCAAGTTTGAAAAGATTTGGTTGAGTCGTACCTTAAATACCATCCGGAAACCTTGAAAGTCCCTATTTTCTAAGAGAACAAGCATTCTGAGAGTATTGCATGGCAATACATAGTCCGCTACCGGCTGAGTAATATGAAAATAGAATGCTTAACTTCCTTCCAAATTTGGTATAAACTAAATATAAATACCCCTAAGTCCAAATATATCCTGGTGCACTTACACTAAAAACTGTGTCTTTGAGACACGAGATGCACTGATCCTTATTCAAACTGACCTAAATGCAAAACTTAACCAGTCGTTCATGCATAAAATGTAGGTCAAATTGACCTAATTAACAGTGAACCCTGTAGTACTATCTAAGATCTATCTACTGGCCAGGTATCATTGCTGTACCATGTCTAGTTGTTGAGAAAAAGATCTAAACGCAAAATCTTAACCCAGTCACTGAAGCCTAAAATGTAGGTCAAAGAGACCTAATTGATAGTTAACCCTGTTGTACTATGCAAGATCTATCCACTGGCCAAGAATATAATTGCTGTTCCATGTCTGATAGCAGAGAAACAGACCTAAATGCAAAAACTTAAGCAAGAGCGGGACGGACGGAAAGACAAGGGTAAATCTATATGCTCCTTTTAATTTGTAATAAGGGTATCAATATATGAACAATAAAGTTTCACTGAAAGAGTTGTATTAACAGGACAGACCAACAGACAGTTTGATTTCAATATACACATAGCATTTATATAAGAAGGTTTATCATGTTTACATACAAACATTAACAGTTAAACAAACAAATTTCTGGATGAACAATCAGTTCTGGACGTGGAGAACAATAGCATGATGTGACTTCGTCGGTAGGGGACTAAAAATCATTCGACCAGAACAAAATTCAAACTAAAACTCATCTAGATATAGTCACATACCAAATATCAAGTCAATATATCAAAGGATGTCCAAAAAAAGTCAGGAAAACTTAAAATTTGAACAAAAAATACAAGTGCAAGGGCCATAACTCAGCCAAAAATCATTTGACCGGAACGAAATTCGAACTTAAACGGTAACTCATCTAGATATAGCCACATACTAAATATGAAGTCAATATATCAAAGGACGTAAAAAAAAAATTCGGAAAACTTAAAATTTGAACAAAAAATACAAGTGCAAGGGCCATAACTCAGCCAAAAATCATTCGACCGGAACAAAATTCGAACTTGATCTGTAACTTGTCATGGTTAAGATATATACCAAATATCAAATCAATGTCTGCAAGCACGACGAAAAAAAGTGCGGAAAACTGATCTGCCGGACAGACGGACGGACTGCAAACCTAAAGTCCCCTTCGACTTCGTCGATAGGGGACTAAAAAGGGCCATAACTTATGAACGGTAAATGTGAAATACACTATAATCAAACTTAACCTGTATTGTATGGCATACAGCATTGTGTTGAAGTTTGAAAAGATTTGATTGAGCCATACTTTAAATATCATCTGGAAACCTAAAAAGTTCCTATTTTCTAAGAGAAAAAGGGCCATAACTCAGGAACGGTAAATGTGAAATACACCATAATCGAACTTAACCTGTATTTAATGGTTCACAGCATTGTGTTAAAGTTTGAAAAGATTTGGTTGAGCCATACTTTGAATATCATCCGGAAACCTAAAAAGTCCCTATTTTCTATTAGAGAAAAAGGGTCATAACTCAGGAACGGTAAATGTGAAATACACCGTAATCGAACTTAACCTGTATTTAATGGTCCACAGCATTGTCTTAAAGTTTGAAAAGATTTGGTTAAGCGGTACTTTAATTATCATCCGGAAACCAAAAGTGTGACGGACGGACGGACATGAGGATCCCTTTATACCCCCGACTCTCGTCGAGCGGGGGTATAAANCCCCCCCCCCCCCCGACACTCGTATTTTCTACATTTTAAATTTATTGTGTGGATGTCATCTGTATTACAGAAAACTTACCTTCCACTGGAGGCTCCTCTATCAGTGAAGGAGGTGGGGCAATGGCTGCTCCCATACCACCTAAAATAAAACAATTTCTCAATAATTATGGTAACTACTCTTTACTGACTTCCTGTATAAATATCATTACAAAAATACATGCATACAAATGTGGATGTCTTAACTTGATTTGAACATGCGATATATGAAAGCATCAATTTCCTACCAGATGGGAGGGGTCATCGTGGCCGTGATCATATGGTAGTTGGATTTACAACTACCTATGCAATCATAGCCTATCACCACTGATGTTGTGAGTTCGAATCTCGATCAGGGCGAGGTGTACAACATTATGTGATAAAGTTTGTCAGTGACTTGCAACAGGTCAGTGGTTTTCTCCACAAATAAAACTGACCGCCTCGATATAACTGAAATATTGTTTAAAGTGGCATTAAACGCCATAAGACGTAAGACTTACCAGCTGGTCGTTTTGGTTTTTCATAATCTTCTTCCTCTTCTTCATGTCTTCGTTTTGCTCTTTCCAGTTCTCCACCTCGCTCATCACTTCGATCTCTATTTCTATCCCGATTATGATCTCTGCGTCCCCTCCTAAAAACAGATCCAACAATAGTGAAAAGATATAATAATAGGCCACAATTGAAAATATGATTATTTAACCTCCATCAACCAAATATTTTAGAAAATATAACCAGATTGCAAACTTTTTAAAGAAGAAAGTTCATCCGAATCTCTGGTAGAAATCAAAAGTTTTTTTCTTGTTGTTGTTCTTCAACTCATTGTCACTGTGATATTTGGTATAAAAAATTACCAAAGGCTATTTTTTCTGCCTAACATGCATGATAACCATGTCAAAACAAAAATATCTATCTAAATATGAAATGTAATATACATGTACACTCATGGATCAAAAGTATTTCCACACTAAGATATTTCCCTATTTATTTCATATTAAACCACTTATTTTCAACATATTCTCCTGAAGTCATTCTTTGTCTGATTTTCATGAAATTTTCAGCATTAAACCCAGAAATAAATATAGTTTCTTCTTCTTATAATTTTCATGAAATTTTATTTATACTTTTCCTTATGACATGATTTAAACACAAAGTTTGATTTTTTCATCAATTCTTACTATATGATCATAGAAAATTGTGACGTCGAGAATTTATGTTTATGATTAAATCATAAATGCTTGTAAATAAAAGTTCAAAAAATTACATGAAAATAATTAAATAAACTCCAATCAATTCTGCTTTTAAAGGTGAAAATTTCAAGAAAATATGATAAGAAATGACTTCAGGAGAATGTTTTGAAAATAAGTGGTTTTATATGAAATATATAGAAAAATATCTTTGTGTGGAAATACTTTTGACCCCTGAATGTAAGGTACAGTCAATTTGGATGAGTAATGGTATGAAAGGGGAGATAATACAAGCAAAAATATAGTATTTATCCAAATGTTTTCCAATATATATTAATATCAAATTCCCATAATATTTATTAATCACCTTTGTGGTGTATATTTAGCATATTTGTCTTCAGTGTGGAAGATCATGGGTTTTATCACTGGTCGTGTCAAAATCAAAGACTATGAAATTGGTATTTGCTGCATCTCAGTTATAAGGCATGTAGCATTTAGGAGTCGGGACAATGTGAAGTGAAATGTCTACAGATCATTGTTTAGATGAACTAGTATTATAATAATCCAGCTCAGTGTGCTGGTCTGGTACAAAGCATGTATAATCATCTAAACAAAAGGAAATTATTCTCACAATTGACACTGGCTGAATATTTCCTCACTTGGTATTAAACAAAATCCTTTACTCACTCAACCCTATAAACTGATAGGAAAGGACTAATACTTATGTACGATATTCCTTAGTTATTTTGCTAGAGGCCATAGTATCACATATCCAACAATATCATAGCACACAGACTAGAACCCATAATATAACAGAATCTGTGATATCCTAGAATCTATGACATAAAAGGGAGACAAAGGACAACAGACTAGAACCCATAATAAAACTGAACCCGTGATATCCTTGAATCCATGACATACAGGGGAGACAAAGGACAACAGACTAGAACCCATAATATAACAGAATCTGTGATATCCTAGAATCCATGACATAAAAGGGAGACAAAGGACACTTTGAATAGCACATAACAATAAAATGTAAATAAATTTATATATAATTAGTTTTGATTCTTTCTAGGCAGCTACACGATTATTTTCATAGTAACCAGTGAGTGGTAATATAAGTAAAAAGATAAGGGTGACTGCTATAAATATAATTTACTTTGGTCGAGGATCATGGCCTGGACTATCTTGATATTCGCCACGATTCCACTTATCATCATGTCTACGTCTCGGAGATGGATCATCATTGTTACCATACCTTTATTGATTATAAACATACATTTTATTTCTATGAGATCAAATAATCTACTTATTTACATGTAAATGATCTTCAAACAAGATTTTTTTTTCAATTACATGTTCCTACATTTACATGTATAATACTACACAAATCATGAAACAGTATACAATTATTGCCTTCATACGAGGTGAACATCAAAATTTGTGAACCTGAGGGCTTTAGCCGAAGGGAAAACAACCTCTCAAGGGTTGACAACTTGATGTTCACCTTGTATGAAGGCAACAATTGTTTTATTATACAGTAACTACTAAAAGATCTTAAAAATCTTTAATGCTTTGCTTTGTAGAAGACAGCAAAATAATTTCCTGTATAATAAATACAATTATGGAATCAGACTTATAAAATAAAAGATTTTCAATGCACTCCCGGTTGCCAGAGGTGACAACCTGTTGTCTTTCTCCACATTATATATGCTTAGGTTGTGCACCGGGTTGTCTCCCTCGTCAGCAAATTTTCCGTAAAACATCCAAATTATCTTTTTACTTTTAAATGGTAAAAATCTAAGGTGTAGTGGATTTTTAATTAATTTTTTTTAGGTAGTCTATAGCATTCAAATGGACTATACTTTTCATTATTGGGGGGCTTTTTTCCTAGACCCCCTTAGAGGGTAAATCACAGTGTACTTAAAACAGAGATGCTAAGATGTTGAACACCTATTTCAAGGGCAAAATTAGGTCACAGTCAGGTAATGATGACCTACTTTCAGCACAAGTCTGTTTTGTCTAAAATGCAAACAATATGACATGATAATCATATGATTGTTAAAGACATGTTCATGATAAAGCAAATCAGAAAATTTTGTGTGATTTTAAAAAGCCACAACTCTACTCCAAACAGTATATTTAGACTTCCTGTTACATGCATGACTTCTTTGTATGTACATATGGACTAGGCTTCAGCATAAAACTTTTCTACCCCTAACGCATGTCAGAAAGAGAATCTAAAGTAGATTGGCGTAACTTCAGGTTGCTGACAGGATTTCAGCCAATTAAAGAAATTTTGTAATAGGAACCTACATACAAAATTGTATTTAAACAATTTGCCTTCCCAAAAAACTTTAATATCAGATATGAAAACATTGTCACATATTTTAAGAATATCACCACAAATATGATCTATATATAAAATACATCTACATATACATTAAAATTTTATTCTATTTTTATCATTTATACTAGATAAACTATTTCTTTGCTTGACTTCCTGCAAGAGTAATGATTAACCTGTCATGTATATTTACTTGGATTAACTATGGTACCACAGGTTCTATGATACAGTGTATTCACATGCTATTTCAACCAATTTTTATCACCGTTTTAAAAATTTACCTATCACTGTACTATAGGACACTGATATAAATCAAACTGTATTGCATAAAATTCAAACAGCAGAATTTGTCATTGGTAATGTGTTGTGGTCCAGACAATTTTCAAATTGGTATGACAGTATAATTATAAAGTGGTGTACTTGTTCACTGACCAGAAAGCTACTAATCCTAGAAAAAACATTGTCAATAAAATATATTTTTTAATCTTATTTGTTTATATATGTCCAATATTTTTTTCTTTTATTCAAAAATATTGAAATGTTATTGATTATCATTAAAATAGACATCTGTTTTCATTTATTATTAAAAATATAAAAAAAAGAAGATATCATTTGTTAGTATTTCCACATCAGTAACACGTGAGATGATGTGTACTAGTCGTGGCAGTAGTGTAAATACAGGGATCGAAATTGGGAAGTTCAGGCTAGTAGCCCAGACAAGATTTTTGATAAAAAAATGTCTATATGTTTAACTAAATTAATAGGTAAAAGTTTAGTAGCCCAGACCAAAATCTAGGGGCCATGGGCGACTGGGCCCCTGCTAATTTCTGTCCCTGAAATAGTAGACTAATCCATATATGAGCATTGACAGTGTATCTGAAGTTCTGGATGAAAATGACAAGAGAATTTTTAAGTATGAAACTAGAGGCTCACTTGAGTGAGCCCGGTATCGCTCACCTGGTTTCCTGGCTTCAGGTTAGTATTTGATTTGAAAGGGGACCACCCAAGGACCATACCATCAAAGTTTGATTCAGTTTGGTGGAGTAGTTTCAAGGAGTTAATTCTTGAGTGAATTTTAGTCAAAATCTGCTAAATTTGCATATTCAGCAAAAATTGGAAAAACAGAACATTTTTCATAAAAACCCATAATGCATGTTTAACAACACTTTACCATGCAACTACAGTTCAATTTGATCTCATTCTGTGGACAAACAAAGCCATTTCGGCTATCAATAATATTTTCTATTTTAGTATTGGTAGCCAACTTGGATGTGGGGCAGGATCATAAAAAAATCTGAAAGGGGACCACTCAAGGACCGTTCCACAAAAGTTTGGTAGAGGACCATCCAATGGTCATCCATGAACAGTTTTAGTGTAATTGTCTTTGTAGTTTCTAAGAAGATCTTTCAATGTTTTCCCCATAGGGTCCAATGTTAAACTATGTCATGTGGTGGAGGCCATCTTGGACCTCCGATCGGCATGAAAATACTAAACTTGGTAGAAGACTATCCAATTATCATTCATGAATAGTTTCGGTTTGTCTCCTTTGTTTCTGAGAAGATTTGTTACCGTTTTTCCGATAGGGACTACTCAAGGACCATTCCACAAAAGTTTGGTAGAGGACCATCCAATGGTCTTCCATGAACAGTTTTAGTGTAATTGTCTTGTAGTTTCTAAGAAGAAGATCCCCATAGGGTCTTATGTTAAACTATGTCCTGCGGTGGTAGCCATCTTGGACTTCCGATCAGCATGAAAATTATGAACTTGGCAGAGGACCATCCAATGATCATTTATGAATAGTTTTGGTTTAATTGTCTCCATTGTTTCTAAGAAGAAGATTTTCGACTGTTTTTCCCACAGGGTCCTATGTTAAACTGTCCTGTGGTGGCAGCCATCTTGGATTTCTAACCAGCATGAAAATTACAAACTTGGTAGAGGACCATCCAATGATCATTCATGAACAGCTTTGGTTTAATTGTCTCTTTTTTTTCTGAGAAGAAGTTTTCCACTGTTTTCCCCATAGAGTCCTGTGTTAAACTATGTCTTGCGGTGGTGGCCATCTTGGATTTCCGATCTGCATGAAAATTTACAAACTTGGTAGAGGACCATCCAATGATCATTCATGAATAGTTTCAGTTTAATTATCTCAGTTGTTTCTGAGAAGAAGATCTTTGATTGTTTTCCCCATAGGGTTCTATGTTAAACTATGTCCTGCGGTGGCAGCCATCTTGGACTTCCGATTGGCATGAAAATTATGAAATTGGTAGAGGACCATCCAATGATGATTCATGAATAGTTTCAGTTTAATTGTCTCAGTTGCTTCTAAGAAGAAGATTTTCGACTGTTATGCAAAACTTAACCAATGTAACTGAAGCATAAAATGTAGGTCATGGTGACCCAATTGTTGTAGAAAGATTGATGGTATGAAAGTTGCATCCACTAATCAAGTTTCACTACTCTACCATATTTAGTATCCAAGAAATGGACCCAAACACAATGAAATTTAAATATATATATATATATTATTAAACACAGTGTTAGAAAAAACAATTGCATACTTTTGCATCTCATTTTTCATATTTCTAAGGATAGAACCACTTAATTTTAAGGAAAGGAAAAGGAGGGGGTGGGATTAAAAATATGTCCTGCATTGGTTGGCGTCCTGGATATCCGATTGGGAAAAAAAAATCACAAATGTTATCAAGGACCATTACCTGATCTTCCATGAATAATCTAGATTCAATCTGTCTGTCAGTACTGTCTTAGAAAAATCTGTCTGTATGTATTCAAGTTGAGGACCCTATGTTAAAACTATGTTTCGCTGTTGCACCCATTCCGGATTTCTGATTGGCATCAAAAGAAAAAATTTGAAACAGCATTACCTGATGATGATTCCTTCAACAGAACAATTCCATTATAATGGTCTTCGTAGTTTCTAAGAAGAAGATCTTCCAATGTTTTTCCCATAGGGTCCAATGTTAAACTATGTCATGTGGTGATGACCATCTTGGACCTCCAATCGGCATGAAAATACCAAACTTGGTAGATGACTATCCAACGAACATTTATGAATAGTTTTGGTTTAATTGTCTCTGTTGTTTCCGGGAAGAAGATTTTTTACTGTTTTTCCCATAGGGTCCTATCTTAAACTATGTCCTGCGGTGGCAGCCATCTTGGACTTCCTATCGGCATGAAAATTATGACCTTGGTAGAGGACCATCCAATGATCATTCATGAATAGTTTCGGTCTAATTGTCTCCATTGTTTCTAAGAAGATTTTCGACTGTTTTTCCCATAGGGTCCTATGTCAAACTATGTCCTGCGGTGGTGGCCATCTTGGATTTCCGACCGGCATGAAAATTACAAACTTGGTAGAGGACCATCCAATGATCATTCATGAACAGTTTTGGTTTAATCGTCTCTTTTTTTTCTGAGAAGAAGTTTTCCACTGTTTTTCCCATAGGGTCCTGTGATAAACTATGTCTTGCGGTGGCGGCCATCTTGGATTTCCGATCGGCATGAAAATTTTAAATTTGGTAGAGGACCATCCAATGATCATTCATGGAACAGTTTCAGTTTTAATTGTCTCCGTTGTTTCTGAGAAGAAGATCTTTTATTGCTTTTCCCATAGGGTTCTATGTTAAACTATGTTCCGCAGTGGCGGCCATCTTGGATTTCTGATCAGCATGAAAATTACAAATTTGGTAGAGGACCATCCAAGGAACATTCATATCCAGTTACAGTTCCATTGGCCATGTAGTTTCTGACAAGAACATCTTTGAAATTTCAGCCAATAAGAATGCATATTTATGGCCCTGGTGGCCATGTTGGATTTCAGATCAGAACCAAATGAACAAACCTGATAGAGAATCACCCAATAAACATTCCTGCCAAGTTTGGTTTCAATTGGTCAAGTGGTTTCAGAGAAGAAGATTGAAGTTAACGTACGACAACGCTAACGACGCTGACGACGGACGCAAAGTGATGACAATAGCTCACATGGTCCTTCGGACCAGGTGAGCTAAAAAAAAATGAAGGAACAAAATTAAACATGTTTGTATTTCAATATCAGGAATCAGAATTGACCACTTGAATTTGATTGAAATCAGACAGTGTAGATCAACTGATTTGTATGAATCCCAATACTCATCTCAAGTGTTACTGTTTCCCGATACCTGCCCATGGCCAGGTTTTTACCGGTCAATTCATTTTCCTTCCCCATTAAGTCTGGTAGTCACTATATAACTAATAAATGCCGAAAGTGATGATAAAGACAAATAACCATAACTCTATTACCTGTCTCGTGTGATATTAAATTGGATTAATTGCTGAAAAGGCTATCAACCTGCCTTGTATGATATAAAATTATCTAGTATATTAAGTTTTAATATGTCAAAATCAACACAGTTACTGACTGAATAAACAAACAAGGGTGATTGTTATTAATATATTTTACTTTGGTCTGGGATCATGGCCTGGACTATCTTGATATTCACCACGATTCCAGTTATCATCGTGTCTACGTCTTGGAGGTAGAGGTAGATCGTCATTGTTGCCATATCTTCATGATTATAAATATACATAATATTTTATGACATTACATGTAAAAAATCACAAATATTTCTTAAATTAAATAGTAGTTATTGGGTAAAGAAAGATAATTCCCTGTTAAAAGACTCAAAAGAAATTCTTTAAAGTTACACGAGCTTTGAATTAATGTACAGTGTAAATACATGTTATGTTTTAATCACCGGAGTTAAATGGTTTTTTTTTTATTATTTGCACACATCACACTACTCATGCGCCAAAGTAGTAGATGTCCAGTATGGATTTTGACGAGTATCCAAGTTGAAGTTAAAGTACACATCAACTGAGAGGTGCAAAAAGTATTAGGTTCTAGCAATATTTTACTATACATGTATATTTCATTAAAAATCAGTCTTTCTAAAAATTATAATAAAAGGTCAATACTTGATTGATTTTTTTTTTTAAATTGTTTTAATTAAAGCAGAAATGTATGTACATGTAGTTTTCTGTAGTTATGCTTAAAAATATAGATATCTAAATTGGTGCAACAACACATTTCTGGAAACCTTCATCAGGTTCATTCAAAGCCAAAATATTTGGAAACCAAATAATTTAAACAATTTTGGGAGCAGGAAAACCAAATTGTCTAAACAGCATAGCCAAAATCAGTTATGGTCACCTATGCCTTTTATTGATCGATTGGTTTTTTGGTGTTTTAATGCCACTTTCAGCAATATTTCAGCTATATCATGGTGACCAGTTTCAGTGGTGGAGGAAGCCGGAGTACCCTGAGAGAACCACCGACCCTGGGCAAGCAACTGGTAAACTTTATCACTTGCTGCTGTGAGTCAAGTGCTCCTTTTTGGTAATTTACAAAGCTGGGTGCGAACCCACGCCATATTGGTGATAGGCTTGTATGAGCTGTTAGATTCGACCTAACTCATTGAGCCACCGGGCCCCATCATCTATGCCTGATGGATTTAGAAACTGTAAATTTCTCTACAAATATATCTAATAAACCATGTCAATAATTTTTTTGGAAGCATTGTTTTTTTTTTTTTTTTTTTTTTAATTAATATTCATGATCTAAACACAAAGTTAAATGACTTGTCTTCATAAGCACTATCATTGTATTGCATTTCTGCTTTACTTGTGAACTCTATATAAAATTCTTAGATTATAAAATTATGCCGGAATTATAGGGTAAAACGAAATATATATCTACTTTCATAATTTAATGAAAATCGACTTCGAGACTTTTTATATATGAAATATATAGTGAATATTTTAGTGACCAAATACTTTTTCGTGTCTCTGTATATGTTTTTTACCTTATTTTTTGTTCACAATTATCTGTACATTTTTTCTATATTATATGTCATAAGTCTAGAAATGTCTGATAGGGCACTTTGACAGACAGCTCGACCTATTAAATGGAGACGTGCAGACAAACCATTTAACAAGTCCAGGCCCCGATGCCATAGAACTTTTTCTTTGCTGAGCAAACTTTTTTTGCTCAAATCTGTGTTCTCAGCCAATCAAATTTGAGTATTTCCTTATTTTGAGAATATTCTCAGACTTAAGTAAATTCTCTATTTTTATGGCGCCTGGGCCAGCTGTCCATCACGACCACCTACATGTATCTGACATTTCTACACTGATAGCATTTTTATCTGAATATTCTTTATATTAATTAATCAGTCCTATTTAAAAGAAAAGCAGAAATATGTACATGAGGGATATAGATTTTCTCTTTGGTATATATTCCTGACCTAAACACAGTGCACGCTTTTCACTGATTTCAATTTTGTGCAATCGTCTGCTTCTAGGCTTCTGTAATCAGGTGATCATGGGAAAAGTCATCTGTTGTTTTCGTTGAGACAGGTATTCACTATGGATTTTGCGAACGGTGGATCAAATATAAATAAAGGGTCATTTGTCGATTGGTAGAAGGCGACTGTTGTCCAATCAACATTCTATTTTCTGTGGGAACATCAGATAATATCTTATGTGTTGAAATGTAAAATTATAAGTACCATTCAAGAAATAATTGTGTAGTAGGAATGAAAGACATCTTCTTAATAATCTGAAAACATTACTGTTAAATACTTGCAATTTTTTTTTATAATCAACTCATAGAGTTGTTACTTTGATAGCTGTTTAAATATAAGTTTAGATTTGATCAATATCATATCAATTAACATCAATATCCTGTTATGAAAATCTTGAAAATTTGATTATATAGTGTCTTTCAACTCCCTTATGCACAACTATTTCAAGAAAACCTATGAGTTTTGTTTACTTTTGTCTTAGGTCAGGACTCTCTCTATGGTTATTACGATTCCAGTTGTCGTCATGCCTTCTCCTAGGAGTCTCAATCTCTTCAGAATCACCATACCTTTTGTCATCATCCAAATCTTTTTTGTTTCTTTCTTCATCTCTTTCCTTCAATCTTTGTTCTTTTCTTTTTTTGACGAAATCTTCGTAGTCGTTTGGACGTAAGGGTTCATATTCATCTATGACCCCTGTCAATGAAGGTTGTGGATCAGAAGGTAAAAATGGAGATCCACCAGTGAAGGTTTCTGACAATCGCTCTAACTGATGAATAAAAAATATGAAAGCTCACATTGTTTTAAATATCAACAGAATATCTGGCTAAAAACATTTTAATGATCAACTCATTAAAGAAAATATCTTTTTCAGACAAATGTTTTTTTTTTTTTTATAAATGTGTTATTGTGAACCAATAAAAGCTTGCATACTCTTAACATTCAACACTTTCGTAGAGAATCTAAATATCTTGAAAGTATATATCCATGCATAATTTGGTTTAAATTTACAGGCAAAATATTTGACATGGAAACGAACAGCATCCAGTCTGCCATTTTGGCTTAGTTATAAAAAAAGGCGGTGCGGTTCACTGTTAACTAATAATTTATTTTTAAATGTGACAGAAAACATTTTTTATAGCACTAGCTCACTGAAACAACAGTCTGCAGATAGACATATATCATTCCACTCGGATACATCATCTTAATTCTGAGCCGATCAGCCTTTGCCCTTACTCATTAATGCTCACAGTCCTCACAAAGAGCACAGGTCCTCCGGCCCAAGACCAGTAAAACTTTGTTCGGAACCAGTAAAATTTTCATTTTTTTTTTAAGAACTACCGTATATAAAAGTAAATTCAAGGATTTTATTCAGACCAGTAAATTTATATTTTCGTTCCGAGGACTGTGCTCGTGTTTTGCGGGGAAGCAACAAATATCAATTTCATATTCTTGGTTTGACTCAACCAGCCACTGTCTACCGCACGATTAGGTTTCCATGAAAATAAAACAGCTACAATTTTGTTTTATATGTTTTGTAGAATAATGTTGAACTTACTCTGCCTGTTAACATATTAAAGTGTAGGTCACTGTAGACATCATTCTTCTTCAAATCTATTACTGGAGCCATAGTATTACTGCTGGACTTTTGTTTCTAATAATAACACATAAGATCAAATTGTTAATACAATTTTACTTGGAAATTCTCACTTAATTACTTGAAAATAAAACAGATTTTCGTTTGTCAAAGAGAAATAAAAATGTTAAAATAGGTTTGAAATAAAATATATATAATAGGTAGATTGAATTTTTAATGTTCAGATTGTGACACTTTATAAAGGGATTAAATTTCATAAAGCTGCAATGCTTTTGCCTACTAAATTCTGCAGCTGGCGATTTTTTTTAACATATCTTATCAAGTCAAGTTAATCCCTGTATAGCTTGCTGTAATAACAAGTCACAACAATACCTTAACTTGCATTAAATTGGCTTTCTTAGCTTGAAGCTGTGACTGCAGCAACTTGAAACTGGATGACCAACCAGCTACAAAATAAAACACACATTATCAGTAATAATTGTAAGTTCAGACAATTTGTAGCCTTTCATTACCTAGGTCTTTGGGTTTTAGCCCTGGGAACTTTCACTATACAATTACGGCCTTCTGTGTAGGGAAACATCCAGATTTGTCAACCTGAGGGGGAAAACAACCCAGAAGGTTGACAAATCTGGATGTTTCCCTACATAGAGGGCCATAATTGTTTTATTTTATGTGTGGGAAAATTGGGTTGTTCGGCAGGGAACAATAGGTGTTGTTTCTCGGCAGCGAAAATTTTGGCAAAACATCTCAATTGTTTTATTATCACATGACTAATTTAATCCAATCAAAATCTATCATATAGATTAAAATATAATAATATATAGTATTACCCAGCAGTGAAAATAAATATTGTTGTTTCAAGTGTTTTTGTCTCCATTTGGGATATACTGGTACTCCTATGGCTATCAACAAGAAAATCTTTGTCATTCATGGTGTCAGAATATGTACATACAATGTATATCCTAGATGCAGGACAAACAAAAAAGAAGAATGATGGTATAAATAATCAACCCAATTTGCTATTACAATTTAAAACAAAAAGGATCAGGAAACATCTGATAAATGATAAAAATGTATGTTTACAGGATTAACTTATAAATCAAAATATGATCATACATGTACATACCAACATCCGATTTTGATGTGCCATCATCTTTGTCAATATCTAACCCATCATATAATGACATTTTTCTGTAAAATATTCGAAAATAGAAAGATAATTAGTATAATCATTTACATTTTCCTGCCTGTTTTGTCTTAGTGGCCAGTTCAAAAATCAAAATTGAACTGAAATTGTTTAAATATACAAATGAAAAAAAATACTGGTGTTTAAAATACTGTAAATTCGGTAATTATTGTGTTCATTTATTATTGTGATCTTCGAAAATTTTCACAGATTGCGATTTTTATTATTGCGAAGCATGAAGTCCTCCAGTACAAATGGATACTTATGATTCCGAAATGCAAGGTTTAATTATTGAGATTTCACATCAGTCACATTTTTCGCAATAATAAAAACATCGCAATAATTTCTGAATTTACAGTATTTTATAATTATCATGTCATTGTTTAGGATATGAGGTACTTTATTCATTACTAATTTAAAACAAGATTGCAACACGTAGCCATGTGTCCCCCGCCGCAATAGAAAGAGGTGTAATGTGAGTGTAATGTTATCCATGTGATATATTTATAAAATCGTGAAAGCATCCGAGATGCAACAGCCGAGTTCTTGGGGCATTTAATTTGTCTATTCACCCTGATCATAAATATATATGGCTTAGGGGTGGGGATCTCAACCATTAAAAAGTTCACTTCAGGCAGGGGGTGGGATATGACCCCCCAGGGCCTGAGCTATAAGGCATTTAATTTGCCTAGTCACCCTGATCATAAATATATATGG
>MJUT01055451.1:418761-476961 GCA_002080005.1 Gigantidas platifrons
GATTGCGATTTTTATTATTGCGAAGCATGAAGTCCTCCAGTACAAATGGATACTTATGATTCCGAAATGCAAGGTTTAATTATTGAGATTTCACATCAGTCACATTTTTCGCAATAATAAAAACATCGCAATAATTTCTGAATTTACAGTATTTTATAATTATCATGTCATTGTTTAGGATATGAGGTACTTTATTCATTACTAATTTAAAACAAGATTGCAACACGTAGCCATGTGTCCCCCGCCGCAATAGAAAGAGGTGTAATGTGAGTGTAATGTTATCCATGTGATATATTTATAAAATCGTGAAAGCATCCGAGATGCAACAGCCGAGTTCTTGGGGCATTTAATTTGTCTATTCACCCTGATCATAAATATATATGGCTTAGGGGTGGGGATCTCAACCATTAAAAAGTTCACTTCAGGCAGGGGGTGGGATATGACCCCCCAGGGCCTGAGCTATAAGGCATTTAATTTGCCTAGTCACCCTGATCATAAATATATATGGTTTAGGGGTGGGGATCTCAACCATTAAAAAGTTCACTTCAGGTAGGGGGTGGGGTATGACCCCNTTGCCTAGTCACCCTGATCATAAATATATATGGTTTAGGGTGGGGATTTCGGTCACATTTTTTTATACAGATTCCCCAGAGGGGTGGGGCTGAGCTGGGGGGAGGGGGGAATGTTGCATCCTCAACTTCACATTGGCATCTCCACCCATACCAAATAGTAAGTTCCTATCTTTTGTAGTTTCAGAGAAATAAGTAATTCTCAAAATATATACTTTTTTCTATAAAAAAACATGATTTTACAAGAATTTTATTTTCGAATTTTGCCCAGTTTCGAACTTAAGATAGAGATTATTAATATAATGCCTGTGTGTAAGTTTGAAATCAATTGGTCAACAAATACAAATCTGAGAGCGCTTACAATATATCCGGACGGACGCCAAGCATTTCTATATCCCCCGCTCCGCTTGGGAGGCGGGGACAATTAAATCCCGACAAGTATTGTTGTCTTGTAACAGAAAGTAAAGTTTGAAGATACCAAAAGGGAAATCAGAAGTGTAAATCGATGAAGGACAAAAATGCAATAAAATGAATATGATGGCCAAAAGTATTTTTTAAAATTTGCATGAATTTAATGTTGAAATGTGCATTTCCCTACAGCATTTCCTGATTAAAATTAATTGTGTGTGTACACACTCAATGAGAGCATTAACTGCTCTAACTCTCATTACCATTGACCACATCAGGTTGTTTATGGTTCCTTATGGCATTTTACTCTACTTTTAAAGAGGGAACGCGTGAGCTGAGCAACTTTGGGATGTTAACGAGTTTCCTTACTCAGCCCACCCCAGAAGTGCTTGATCACTGACAAATCTGGATTCTAGGTTAACACATCAAGACTTACGACACTGTTTTGACTAAGGAAGTGACAAATCCTAGCAACATGCAACCTCATATTATATTGTCACAAGTTTATGAGCATGGATTAGTGGAAGAAAATAAGGCATGTTGACCTGATCTTAATACCAAGTGTTTATACAAGATTGCCTTTAATGATCACACATGGTGTTTTCATGCTGTGAGAAATCTCCTGTTCTTTAAAAGAAACCCCATCCCTGAATCTGTTGTTTTCCCCAACACATATTAACATCAATAGTCTAGACTTGCTGTTGTCCATATATACACAGTCTGCGAAATTAGCTGGTAGTCCGATGCCCGGGGCATGTAAAAATTCAGACGGGCGTATGAAAATCCCTTACTAATAAGCCCGCCGGGCCTGTGAAAAAAATTAGATACATGTTTTCAAAAATGCCCCAGTCACGATTTTTAGGGTGATATCGGTTGGTTGTCTTGCGTATTTCAGATTATTCAAGACGTTCTAAAAGTAGAAATATGTACAGTACGAACAGCGGTTTTTAGTACCGTCTACGAAATCACCTTGGTCAGTGTTTTTTCGCAGTGATGGCGGTGATACATGTATGTCATAAAATCTCCATAAAATGTCTGTGAAATCATTGTGGAACTTTCACCGCGAAAATATACAAATTAGGGCCTAAATGTCGGTGAAATATTTTAATTGTCGGTGACAACATTGCGGCGAAAATCATACGTGTATACACGTACATGTAACTGCACTTCATGTGTTTTTTGTTTGCTTAGTTTTGTTTTTTTACTATTTCGTACTGTAAATTTCAATTTCAGTGAGTTAAACATGCAACGTCAGATTATGGTACCCAAATTGTGCACATTGTATTTGATTGACTGTTACGAACATGAAAAGATATAATCTTCAATTTTGCGATATGATTATTTGTGTTAGTACAAACGTGAATTGTAAAAACAATTTTGAGACATTGATGAACCTTCTTTTCCAATATACGACAGCTTAGATTTGTAAACAAAAACTGCTACAAACTGCATGATTTGTATAGTTTTTTATGCAAGTTTCCGATGTGATGTATATATACATTTTGTATATACTCCAAAACGGGATGGAGAAAATTAATTATGCGGAATTACGGTCTATAAAAATGCTTTAAATAAATAATCTGAATTATTGCAATTATATAGTCTCTATACAATATTGTCTCTCTGTCGTATCTGCTGTACATTGACTTAAATGTCTATATCCAAGTTGTAGGCATGGTTAACAGGGGAAAAATCACTGGAATAAGTCACAAAATCAACAAGATTTGATTGATTTTTGGTTTTGGTGTTTTAACGCCACTTTCAACAATATTTCAGCTATATCATGGCGACCAGTTTTAGTGGTGGAGAAAGCCGGAGTACCCGGAGAGAACCACCGACCATGGGCAAGCAACTGGTAAACTTTATCACTTGCGGCTGCGAGTTGAGTGCACACTTTTTTGTAACTTACATACGGTCAAAAGAAAAAGAAACGTATATTTAATTCAGTATCATGACATTACATTTAGTATGCTTAAATAAGTTTTACTGTGTTTCGACTGACGGACAAACGACCATTGTTTTGTGCTTTGGTTTTGAAAAAATTGATGTGTATATACGTTTCATCAATAATAAATAAAAATATTTTTTAACTTTAAATAATTGTTTCACGCGGACTATGACAGGTATCCCGTGCCTTGTGCAGGATGTCTTAGTAGATTAACTTTTTTATTTCTTAAACTTTAAATAATTGTGTCACGCGGACTACGACAGGTATCCCGTGCCTTGTGCAGGATGTCTTAGTAGCTTAACTTTTTTTATTTCTTAAACATTAAATAATTGTTTCACACGGACTACGACAGGTATCCCGTGCCTTGTGCAGGTTGTCTTAGTAGGTTAACTTTCTTATTTCTTAAAACTTTAAATAATTGTTTCACGCAGACTACGACAGGTATCCCGTGCCTTGTGAAGGATGTCTTAGTATGTTAACTTTTTTATTTCTTAAACTTTAAATAATTGTGTCACGCGGACTACGACAGGTATCCCGTGCCTTGTGCAGGTTGTCTTAGTAGGTTAACTTTCTTATTTCTTAAACTTTAAATAATTGTTTCACACAGACTACGACAGGTATCCCGTGCCTTGTGCAGAATGTCTTAGTAGGTTAACTTTTTTATTTCTTAAACTTTAAATAATTGTTTCACGCGGACTACGACAGGTATCCCGTGTCTTGTGCATGATGTCTTAGTAGGTTAACTTTTTTATTTCTTAAACTTTAAATAATTGTTTCACGTGGATTACGACAGGTATCCCGTGCCTTGTGCATGATGTCTTAGTAGCTTAACTTTTTTATTTCTTAAACTTTAAATAATTGTTTCATGCGGACTACGACAGGTATCCCGTGCCTTGTGCAGGATGTCTTAGTAGATTAACTTTTTCATTTCTTAAACTTTAAATAACTGTTTCACGTGGACTACGACAGGTATTCCGTGCCTTGTGCAGGATGTCTTAAATATACTGTAAATTCAGAAATTAATGCGTGAATTTATTATTGCGAATTTTCGACAACCGACAATAATGCGAAATTAATTAATGCGATTGGTATTCATGTTGTAATAGAATATTAATAGCAAAAATTAAAATGTGACTTTTAATTATTGCGATGTTCATCTTGTCGCATTTTTCGCATTAATAAAAACATCGCATTAATTTCTGAATTTACAGTATAGTAGGTTAACTTTTTTATTTCTTAAACTTTAAATAATTGTGTCACGCGGACTACGAAAATGGGGGCCTGCAAAATTTAGGGTGGGCCGGTAGATTTGTTACAGTGCAGGCCCTGCGTGCCTATGCCCTGAAAAGTTAAGCGTGAAGACTGTATACAGCATGAAACAAGACTCATCAATGAATAACACATCTCCAGTGGACTAATAATCTCGTTGAGATTAGGATTCCGAAGAAATATTTGTCTGTATCTTCATCCTAAACTCGTTTCAAGCCCTATCAAAGGTATTCTGGAAATTTTAAATTTGACCCCCCAGTACATTCCGATGGATATTTTGGCTTGGACGGATTGCGTCAGATCAAGTGCAGGTAAGATTTCATATATAGACGTATTTTCTAATTCAAATCTGCAAAAATATTGATATTTCCTTACCTTTTATAGCGTATATCCGACAAAATAATCCAAACTTCACTTTAAATGGTCCGCCATTTTACTGAACTCTAGAACTACACCACGTGATAAAAAATCGTGACCTATTTTGGTATAGTCTGCTTCGTAGTTCGAGATGTCGATGTCAGGATACAAGTAATAAAATAATTTGACATCCACATCTAGAACAACGAAAGAGACTATACCAAAATACATTACGATTTTTGATCACGTTGTGTAGTTCTAGAGTTCAGTAAAATGGCAGACCATTTAAAGTGAAGTTTGGATTATTTTATCGGATATACGCTGTAAAAGGTAAGGAAATATCAATATTTTTGCAGATTTGAACTAGAAAATATGTCTATATGAAATCTTACCTGCACTTGATCTGACACAATCCGTCCAAGCCAAAATATCCATCGGAATGTCCAGAATACCTTTGATGGGGCTTGAAAATTTATTTGGAATTCTAATCTCAACGAGATTAGTGTACTAAGTGAAACAGATTTGGAGTATGTGCATGCTGTCTTTTGGATACTTGTCAATGTTTGGATCAATAATAATTGGATGTGTATTAATTAAGATGCCTTGCGATTTTCAACGCCTGTGATCATGACTCAGGGATAGACACTAACGGTCGCCCAGTCGCCCAAGGCGACTTAAAATTGTATTGGGCGAGTGAAAACTCGATTACTTCTCGCCCAGGTGACGACTGAAAATTTTGGGAGCGATGTCAAGAATTATTAATTCCCGCACCGGTTTTTAGACGTACCAAAATTGCGACTGGTTTCCTATTTTTATTTTACTTATTTTGGTAATGGTATATCGAAATAAGCGGTGTCAGTAGAATTATCCCTAAGAAATGATTGTCGGTTTCAAGTCATTTTTTTGCCGCCGGGTCGTTATCTTTTATTACTATTACTAATAAATACAATAAAATAAAATAAAATGAACACACCGGCCCTCTATTCTAACTCTAAGATAGCCAAAGCGCTTAGGATATCGGTAAAATGATCATGATTTAAAACCTGTACGTGACGTACATTGTGGATAAAATGGCCACCGGTGATGTGCCCAGTGGAACCGTTCTGACTATTTACAGAAATATACGCATTTATCAACGAAATATGAGTGATGCAATTTTATTGGCTTATCAAAAGCCTTTATGATTTATTTTGTGACCTTCACGGGAAAGATACCAAAACACTGATTTGACAGAAACAAGAAAAAAAACAAAAATTTTAACACAACACACTCCTTTATACCATTATAGGACCAAAAGTGAGACCAGGTGTACCATTGGTGGTAAGCATATTCTACATCCCATAAGACACATGTTTGTTCATTTTGAATTTGTGGTTTAACATCTCTTGAAGAAAAAAAACCCTGCATGCAAGCCTGTCCTTAAAATTTTCCTATGGTAGGGGAAACCAACAATCAATTTTACATGGCCAAATGACAATGCATAATTGTTTGTTGACAATATATTTCAACTATTTCAGAGCCTATGGCTAAGCAAACCACCACTGAAAATTCAAAGAATGAAAGTCATATTTCTAATTCTTTCAGATTTTGTTTTAATCATATTCATAAATACAGTATACAGTATAAGATTAAAATTGGTGATTAACTTTAAAACACATATAACATATATCCGCAACAGAATACCGAAGGAACAAGTTAAAAGTCATTATTTGGTGTTGGGGAGACATAGGGTGGTTTCAAATAATGTTATTTAAATAAAATATCAATAACTTTATGTTAGATTTTATTTGTTAGACGTGGCCAGCAGTGTTTCATAGTATATCATGCTAAATTTCATAGCCATACATGCAGTCGTTTTTTAATGGTGGGGTTTTAAGCTTGGATGTCCAGGTGAAAATGATGGCTAAAAACGGACATTGTGTACCTACTGCCTGCATATATTGAGTAAAAAGTTCTATTTCATTCAGACAAATATATTTTTGGTTTTAAGTCTAAAAGAAACAGTATTAGATCAATCAATCACATTTTTCAAAGTTAGTTTGTTTATTTTCTTGCCTGAATACCGATCTGAATATGGATGATACGTTCACACTGTTTGTGTCTCTCATAAAAACGAACGTTAAATTGACTGGTTTTAAAATTCCTTTTAAGAGAAATGTCAGCTTCTAGCAATTTTGATGAAATCTTTTAGTGTGCGTTAGATTTTTCCATTTAAAAAAATACACCTTACAACTGAAATCTGTCGTGAAGGAATGTTTTAGGCTGAAAAAATGGTGTCAAATGTGTGACGCACGTTATTTACACAATACTTTGCATATGAAAACGAAAGTAGGTATATGTTATGAATATGCATTGCACACAACAATTGCGATCGAAAACACAACATATGATGACGTTTTCCACCTGATACTTGTTTTGATCAATGAATTTACCCAAATGAAACATGTGACACGAACACGTGTAGTGAACGTGACCAAACAATACGATCTCGGTAAACTACATAAATGGATTGCACATAGGATGGAGGTCCGATTTATTCTACCAGAAAGTAAAACATTAGATATTTTTAGATATTTTTTCGGGTAGACAGGTTAATTTAAACCATTTTCTTATCAATATTCATAGATTTTCACACACTTGTTCGAAAAACAACCCTGTCTTCATAACGAACATGCGCAAGATTGGCCCAGAAGTAAATTTTCGTGTTATAAAAAGAAAATAAGTTGATCTAAAGAAATAATATATAAGAATTGATCTATTAAACTTGACTTTTCGTCATTTGTATAGGAGGTTGCTTGATATTTGAGCCAGGTACAAAACGTTCGTGATGTTGACACAAAAAATTTCAGCGTCCACGTGTTGAACGCAAATTTTTTTCTACAAGAATTCCAAATTATTCTGTGACCTTTTGAAACTATTTCAATACTGAATATTGCCTGGCGTGTTTCTTTCCCCTTTAACAGGCATATCAATACTATATGGATAAGAAACTCCACCAAAAATTTAGTTTCATGGATGATTTCAGGACATATTGGACAACATAGAGTGAACGTTCATCCTTTTGTTATATTGAATTATAATTTTGATGAATTGATGAGTTATCTTTCTACTGTTAAAACCCACTTGCACATGGGATAAGGTGTGCAGATATAGCATTGAAATTCCATATTACTCATTTTAATTTTTTATAGACTATATCCAGGTATTGTAAGCAATATTGAATTATGACTTTTAAAGGAATTATTCAAAAAAACAACAGAATCCAAAAACAAGTCAAAATGGAGATATTGTTAAAATATCTGATTTACCGCATCTGTAATCTACCTGAAAAAAAGCTGGGCGCCTAAATTATTTGTTGGGCTCCTTGAAAATGAAAGTTAGGAGACCAGGTGGCGACCATGGTTCAAACGTTAGTGTATATCCCTGTGACTGTGTCACTGCAGTACATACATGTGTGTGTCACACAGGCACTTGTTTCTGATAAAAAAAATATATACCTAGATAGTGGTATTATTAGTATCTATGCATATATTTACCAGAAACAAGTGCCTGTGCCTGTGCCTGTGGCTGTGGTGTGTCCAGATCTCACGTTTTGCGATTCTGATCTTTTAATGTTACCTGGATTTTGTTGAAGTTATTACATGTGCTTATCATTAACTTCTCGCTTTTCTGGTGATCAGATTTAGGTTTTTGCATTAATAACTTTTTTTTTTACAAATGTAGAAAAACTGTCCCGTTTTTTTGGACACACAGACAGAAAGTAACACTATAATCAAGTACGGAAATATCGCGATCAATATTCCGGAATTCACACGCACTTGTGGATAAAATTATGCGCTAAGCAAATCACATATGTGAGCAACTTCTGTCCACTGAATAAATTTGGTCGTTCAATTTTTTTTCAGTCTCTTTTGATACGGATAAAGTTTTCGTAAACTTGAGATAAGTATAAATCAATTTAGATGTTTTGTCGTCATGAAGTTCCCCCCCTTNTTTTGGGGGGGGGGGGGGGGGGGGGAAATAGGTTACACATAATATATACATTATAAATAAATAAATGTTATACAATGTAAATCAAAAATCAAAAAAAATACCACACCGTCAAAATAGACTTAGAAGGTTTAATTATGGGAACTAATGGGTTATTTCGTTCTTCGTTGTCATGGGTTGTTCTTTTTGCCAGCGTGAATCGTGATGAGGACCGTTCGTTTCCATGAATCGTGTTCAGTAAAAACATTTTACGTTCTTCTTGATATCCGTCTATTAGGGATTTTGCACAAACTGACATACCTACATTACTCGACGTATGTACATATGGGGATCGTTTGATAGTTTTTGATAAAAGCGAGATGTATCGTTTTATCACTGATAAATTAATTTTAGAGTCACATGTCATATTATACGTGTTTTGATTGGTTTAAAAAGTTGAGGTTATTTTCCAATGTAATCTGAAAATAGACGTCGTTCTCAAGGCGCCGCGTGTTGTGTCATCATGTGATTTTCTTTAAATGAGGCACCTTTGGGATTATTTAAATTTATTTAAGATTATTTGCCTTATTTTGAAAAAAAAAAATATATTTTTCAATATCATAACAAAAAGTTTTAATTAAGGATTGATCGAAATTATTTGTTCGGTTCATTCGAAATAACCTCAATCAGGTTGTACACACCCTTGCGTAGCCGCTAGGTTACACGGTGTGTACAACCTGATAGAGGTTATTTCTAATGAACCGAACAAAAATTGCCATCAATTCTTAAATATCATGTGACAATTCTGAAATAAAATCTAGAAGATATTGTTAATGAAATATAATTTCCGTGACTCATGTTTAACAAAACATGATTTATCGATAGAAATAACCGAGGTGCACTCGTTTGAGTAAGATGAAGCTTGTTATGTCAAGATTTCCCGCCAATTATTTTACTTATCTTGACATTTACCAAAACAGTTCGGATTAGCTTATAGAATTTAAAACATCAAATCAGTCATTTGATACAGATACAAAGCGCCCAACGAATTGTGATATTCAATTTAATGATTTAGTTTGGAGGGATTGTAAATTAATTTTTTCACAACTATGAAGGTTACGGTTAAATCACATATTTGTGTATGCAGGGGCGGATCCAGATCCAAGGGGGGGGGGCGCCCCTAAAATTGGAAAAAAAATATGATTTTTTTGCGTAAAATCGTGATTTTTCACACGAAATACGCCAAAAATGTTCGCGCCCCACTCCGCTCGGCGCGATTCTTTTAAGTGCGCCCCTCTAACTTCAAATCCTGGATCCGCCCCTGGTATGTGCCAGTAAATTAAAGAATATGTTTTAAAAATTGGAAGAGACAGTTTGTCGAATGGAAGGAAATCATTGTTTCCAAAATATATGTCCACTTTACAAGGGAATGCAGTCAGGCGCAGTGAATTAACGCAAAAATTAAAATACACGTGCGAGCACATCCGATTTGGAAAAAAAAATCTGTTCAGGTCGATATCATGACAAAATTTTCAAAAAAGTACAGGGTCACCAAAAGAAATCTCACTGAGAAGATGTTTTGAACATTTGTTCATATACAATATTGGTGCATTGACGGTAAATATAGAATTTATGTGGCAAGGCTTAGAAACGGGGGAAAGAAGAGATTTAGCGAATCCTTCCATTCGTTTCGTGCCGAGCCCCATAAATTCTATATTTACCATCAATACATCAATATTGTATTTATCCTGAAATAAAATTTCCAAGCAAAAAAAATGTTATTTAATTTGAAAACAAAAATAATAATAACAGAAGCCCCATTGATACCTCAATAGTAGTTCCGGTAAGGGGTGTGGCTTAATAGCTATATTAGGCTAATGTAATATTAGTTACACAGTGTACAATTGTCCTAATACGGACAAAATATCGGGTCAATCAAATTCATATTTGATATTTATTAGGACAATATCAACCAACCATATTGCGAGATTTAACCTAAAATCAGGATAAAACATGTTACTATGACAGGGGTGTGGCTTAATAGTTTTATTAGGCTAATGTCAAAAGTGTTATTACGACAGGGGTGTGGCTTAAAATTTAAGCTTTATTAGGCTAATGTGAAAAGTGTTATTATGACACTGTCATAATAAAGCAACAGTTTATTTCAACCCATTTATTATTAACCAAAAACAACCCAATTGCAGGATAAATATATATTTACGCATGTAGATTCCTGATGTAAAAAACAATACTGACTTTCTATTACAAGTAATTTATTTTTGCTTTACATCAAAGTATTAAGTCTGAAGTCTGTGATAATTTATTGAAATGAGGTGCAGAAGACGACCATTTAACATTTAGGAGATATCTGTCTTTTTTCCCAAATCAGAAATGTTTCAGACACGACACAAAAAAATATTTTTATATGAAAAAGCAGTTAATTTTATTCAAATTAAAAAAAAATATATTTTTTTAAAAATATATGGTTATATACATTTGTAATTCAATTTTTGCATCTTTCAGGTCACGATATTTCTTCTATAAAATTTGGGGTCTTTTTTTACATACCCCCACCCTCTAAAAGTTAAATGGTCATTCCTTTAGTAAAAATTACAAAAATAGTAATATTGTTTTTTTTTCGAAAGAGATAAGAGAAAAGAATAAGGAGTCATCAATTTATACACAAAATTAATGAATTATGGACATTTGTTTGGACCTTTTGTACTTGACAAAATACATGTATTGCTTTTTATTGCACATTTTCATCAGCTTCAACCCCCGGACTACACACCAACCCTACCATCCCAAGCAATATAAGTTTGGACCCATTGCGCACCTCGCTATATTTTTTTAATGCTCTGAATTTAAACCAGGAGCATAGGAGGGCACCCCAAGCACGTTGGTAAGTGGGTGAGAAAAAAAGGGGGGAAGTACTTTACTTTTTATGGTAAACATTTAATTAGCAACTGAATTTTCAGCATGAAAGCAAAAAAGATTAAGTTACCAGGCCCCCTTTTTTAGTTGTTTGTTATTTTTGCAAGCTTTCACCCTTCATGTCCATTCCAAAAGCTTTCTCCCACTTTCCGATCCATTTCTAAAGCTCGACCCTCGCCTCTGTAACTGCATATGTATAATGTACAGAAAACATCGGATTGGACGAAAGGCAGTCGAGCTTTTAGAGATTTAAACAGTCGAAATTCAAGATTATAATGTTGATTTGTTTTTTATTTAAAAAGAAGTCGAGACTTTGACTTTTAACATTTTTGTATGAGTGTTCCTAATATGCTTTCTTAGCTCGTAGATTTCATCGCATTATTATTTTAAACAAACGATAACGATAAAAAATATATATGTCACCATTATAGATAGAAACTGACCATTTTAATTCTCTAGGCAGTGGCGTATCTAGGGTATGGCAGGCAGGGCGCGTGTCCTGGGCGCCACTGGGCGGTTTTTATTAACATTTTAGCGGCTAATGTTCCTATATGAGAACGTCCTAAAACAATTTTTAAAATACATTCCTTGAAGTAATTTTGCAAAAACCATGTAGTATACTCAGACAGGAATATCTGGTGAAACTATTATTGTGATTAAATTATAAATTTAAAACGCAACTGCAGTGCTTGCCATGGGCGCTAGTTTCAGTAGATACGCCCCTGTCTCTGGGAGCGGAATATAGTCGATTACAAAATCACGCCATGATGCAGTAATTGAACCTCATGCTACTTAAATCTTAAATTATTATTTACTTTTATATGAAAACAAATTGTATGTCGCAATGGACATACACGAACGATTCCTTTGTTAATTTGCCCAGTATGACTGTGGTACTTTCTCATTTTGTAAATACGAAGATAACGGGACCATAAAGTAAACAAAAATGCATTCCATCTAGTTACTCTGTCAAAACAACAGCTGTATTTTCCAAAAATAGCAAAATGCTGTTGAAATACTGAATATTCACACACATCATTTATCAATGATAGGCGAAAGGTGTACTCAACACGATAGATAAATTACAAGTGATTGTTCGAGCTTTTGTGTGCGTTATTTTTATTAAATTTTAAAGTTTGCTTTGTTTCCAGAAAAAATATGGTATATATAAAAACGTGAATGACCTTTAGATTGTATTGATATATGATCAATTATATAAACCTAAAACGTGCGATCCCTTGTGTCATGTGTCATGCCTAACAGACTTGGTCGAATAATGCCGATTATGTAGAGTATCCGTTAATGTCCGGTCATGTCATTTTGTGCAAAATGGCCGTTATAAGAAGACGATTACACGATTCTCGCATGAAATATGTGACCGTTGGTCGCGTTAAAGAGGTGACCGTTGAAAAGAGTAAAATTGTAATTATAATGTTAGTTGGGCGGGTCTCAAAGTGACCGTTATACAGAGGTGACCGGTAAGGCAGGTTAGACTGTATATATTTTCGGACAATGTTTTGTTTGTATTATGGTCTATCTACTAGCCAATGAAATTTTCATCATATATTTCCGATCCCAGTCAGCGATACCGTTTGACAGTAAGAAAATGGAAAGAAAATAATAGACAAATCTAAGCATGGCTAACCCGTGTCAGTGGTTTTAGAAACTATCATATAGCAGTCTTTACGTAGGCAAATCCAGAGTACATTGAAGGGAGGCAGTTTTCTAACATTTATTTTTGTGTGCAGGATTTATAATTGTACTTAAAACAACTCAAATATAAAATTTTCCCTTGAAATCTCTCAAATATTGTCAGGTGAAAATTGAAAATACAGATCTCCTAAAAATTTATTGGAAGATACATGAGCATATTTCCAAGTCATCTTTAGCTCACCTTGCCAAAGGCAATGTGAGCTTTTGTCATCAATTGGCGTCCGTCGTCCGTTAACTTTTTACATTTTAATCTTCTCCCCTGAGCCAAATGAACTGAAACTTGGTAGGAAGCATCTATGGCAGGTCCTTTATAAAGATTGCTAATTTTGTCCCGATCCATTAACAAACATGGCCACCACAGGCAATTCTTGTTTCTGATTGGCCGATTTTTTAAAATCTTCTCCCCTGAAACCGCTTGTCCAAATGAATCGAAACTTGGTAGGAATCATCTATGGAAGGTCCTCTATGAAGATGGCTCATTTCGTCCCGATCCGTTAACAAACATGGCCGCCACAGGCCATTCTTGTTTCTGATTGGTTGATTTCTAAAAAAAATCGTCTCCTCTGAAACCGCCTGGCCAAATGAATCAAAACTTGGTAGTAAGCATCCTTGGAAGGTCCTCTATATAGATTGCGCATTTAGTTCCGATCCGTTAACAAACATGGCCGCCACAGGCCATTCTTTTATTCAAGTTTTGATTGGTTGATTTCTAAAAAAATCTTCTCCTCTGAAACAGCTTGGCCAAATGAACCGAAACTTTGTAGGGACCATCCATGGAAGGTCCTCTATAAAGATTGCTCATTTAGTTCCGATCCGTTATCAAACATGGCCACTACATGCCATTCTTGTTTTTGATTGGTTGATTTATAAAAAAAATCTTCTCCTCTGAAACCACTTTCCCAAATGAACTGAAATTTGGTAGGAAGCTTCTCTATAAAGATTGGTAATTTTGTCCCGATACGTTAACAAACATGGCCACCACAGGCCATTCTTGTTTCTGATTGGTTGATTTCTAAAAAAATATTATCCTCTAAAACCGCTTGGCTAAATGAATAAAAACTTGGTAGGAAACATCCTTGGAAGGTCCTCTATAAAGAATGCTTATTTAGTTCCAAACCGTTAACAAACATGGCCGCCTCAGGCCATTCTTTTTTCTGATTGGTTGATTTCTAAAAAATCTTCCCTGAAACCGCTTTCCCAACTGAACTGAAATTTGGTAGAAAGCATGTATGGAAGGTTCTCTACAAAGATTGCTCATTTCGTCCCGATTCGTTAACAAACATGGCCGCCATTCTTGTTTCTGATTGGTGGATTTCTAAAAATCTTCTCCTCTGAAACTACTTTACCAAATGAACCAAAACTTGGTAGGCAGCATCTATGGAAGGTCCTCTATAACGATTGCTCATTTCGTCTCGATTCGTTACCAAACATGGCTGCCACTGGCAATTCTTGCTTCAGATTGGTCGATTTCTAAAAATCTTCATCCCTGAAACTGCTTAGACAATTGAACCGAAACTTGGTAAGAAGCATCTATGGAAGGTCCTCTATAAAGATTGCTATTTTCATCCCGATCTGTTAACAAACATGGCTGTCAAAGGCAATTCTTGTTTCTGGTTGGTTAATTTCTAAAAATCTTCCTTCTCTGAAACTGCTTGGCCAAATGAACCGAAAATTGGTGGGAAGCACCTATGGAAGGCTCTGTATTAAGTTTCCTCAAAGCAGAATGAAAGGTGAGCAACACAGGCTCAGCCCACTGAGCCTCTTGTTTAATTGAGAAAGTGGTTGTTTAATAACATGTGTGCAATTCTTTTTAGGTATATCATGATAAAAGCATACTTTTGAATGAGATGCTGATGATAGCCGTCTTGTACTAGAGCAGCATATTGAGAGGTATTTTCATAGTTATAGGTCACTGAAACAACAGACGATATACTAGTAACTGAAATATTATTGAAAGTGGCATTAAACACCATTACCTCATGAAAAACAGTCCTTGGGTAGAAATGTCTCTCTCCATGGACACATTATCCTGACAACATTCAGATCTTGCTTCTTATCCCTTACTGCTGCTTGCATAGCAGAGAAGCAACAAATACCAATATTATAGTATTTGGCTTGATCCTAGCGTGGAGCCCATTAGTTACCACAATCAAGATGAGCAGGCTAACCACTGAGGCTGTTGAATTTTAAGGGATGCACATCAAAAATAGGGATGAAGATCAAGAATAAATAAAAATATAAAAGATTAGAAAAATTTAATATATAGCACATTTTAATAGCAAACTGCACCAAGTATGCAATGGAAAATACACATGTTATATTAATATCATTAGTCAAAACAATAACAACAAAAATATGGAACGGAGAAAATCTAACAACATCTGAAATACACAGCACACTTAACTATAATATAATACTATTTTTAATAGTAAACAAAAATCAACATTTAAAACAAACCCATTCATCAAATGTATTTGGTTTTCCATTTCCTGTCACACCAACCATTAATATATCCTTGTTTACATATTCGCAAGTTTCAATTTATAATTCCAAATTTATCAAATTTGTTTATATTAAGACGTTTTTTTAAGAAACTAAAATTAAATCTGAACTATCGATTGACTTCAACAATGAAATTGGAAAACAATAATCTAAGTTTTTCTTTTCTTAAAAAAAAATGCCCATTCACACACTGCATGTATAACTAATCAAAAATAATAATTTTCTTTGAGACATATAGAAAAAGTGTTTACTATTCAAAACAAACAAGAACATACCAAGTAAAACATATAAATACTTTTTGTGGACCAGTTTGTGTAGAAATAACAAACACTTTTAAGTACCAATTTTAAAACCCAGTTTCACTCAAATAAAATTAGATAAAAAAAAAAAAGAAAAAAAGAGGTACATGTGAACTGGTATATAATAACGAAAATACAACTTAATTTGACAGTTGTAGCTTTAAAGGGGAATTTGCGGTAGTGCCTACTGCCAAAATTTGTGGGCGGAGCTTATCAGTGAAAATCCCCGTTGATATGAACAGCATATTTATGAAACTGTATGTCACATGACCAATGTGACCAAGGTCACATACCTCAGAAATTTGAAGTGATTTTAGTAGGTTTTAAGCTGATGAAGAATATTATTTATAATAAGACTAAAAGTTTGGTAGGGAGAAACACTAGTGACCATGCCTGTCAAATATTTTGCACCAAAAGTAACTATGAAACTATGTATCATTGATTTTTCCTCCTCGATATGACCGTGGCCAAAATAATGAAGAAACTGAATGTTTGCTCCGCCCACAGCTATTTATACCCACGCTTCCCCTTTAAATGTTTCTTGATATATGCAATGACTTATAAAATCATCACCATTTATTTCTACTGTAAATTATAATACAACTTGACTGAATCAGAAGCCACTATCATTCTGTATCTGCATAACTAGATGATCCAAGTTTCGTGTGATTGTCTAACCAGATGTTCCAAGAATTAAATAATTTCTGTAAGTGGAGGCTTCAAGGCTCCTGTGGCTAGCTGGATGTTAAGCAATAATCAATCAAGGATTCTGTGATTGCCTAAACTTAAAGACTCCAAGAAATCATGTAAAGAAGACAATTTGACAGATAATGGCATCCATATTGGATATCTTAGCACAACATGCAAAAATTGGCAAAAAAAAAAAAACACCCAAAAAAACCCACAAGATTATGAAAAGAAAGCTTTAAAAGTGATGGTCAATTTACATGTATTATAATGTATCCCAATCTTGAAATTCAGTCCATTACACTGAAGAAAGCAGAACCTATGATTATTTTAAAATATTTCCATTTTTAGAAAAAGCAGCCATGTAAGACAATCTGCCAAAAATAATTCTCAAAAGTACCAATCCCTGTCAATTTAGTTTTAATTCATGCCCATAAGATTAAAATGCGAAAACTTTACTGACACCGAACATGGACTATGCCCCAAAAGCAAAATGCTAACTTGGCCTTTTGCCAGGTTATCTAATAATGAATGACTTGACTGTCTGTAAATCACCAATAACAACAGAAAACAAACAAAACAACAGGAAAGCAAACAAAACAAGATTGTCATGACTAGAAATAGCATAGCAATAATAATAATAATAGTACATATAAATCGAGATAGTAAGAAATAAATCAGTTATAAAAGATGTGCATTATTTTTTTCACATTACCACCTACAGAAATAAAAATACCCATAAATCAGGACATCAAAATTTTAACCATTAAATATCTGATCTAAAGCGTACGAGAAATTATGATTACAAAGTTCCAATTAAAAATAGTATGTATTTTCCCTTCTATAAAATTCCATTCCCATTTTACTGTTATTATTGTGGAGGCATACAAAAGATTCATTCTGAAAACAACCTTGATATCCACATGTAGGCAATCAGACTTTGATATCCACATGGAGGCAATCAGAAACAGTAGTCCCCTTCTGGCCACAACTTCTCGAATGAAAAAGGGGCCTTATAAGAGAGTGCCAATCATGGGGGAACAATTTACTAGTACTGTAAATTCAGAAATTATTGCGATGTTTTTATTATTGTGAAAAATGCGACTCACGTGAAATCGCAATAAATAACCCTCACATTTCGGAATCATAAGTATCCATTTGTACTGGAGGACTTCATGCTTCGCAATAATAAAAATTGCAATCTGTGAAAATTTTCGAAGATCGCAATAATACAGTATACGTATTACTATCTAAATGAAAAGTAGCCATATAAGTGTGTGGCCACTCTTGTGGAGAATAATTTACTAGAATTTTACTATCTAAATGAAAAATGGCATCATAAGGGTGTGGCCACTCTTGTGGAGGATAATTTACTAGAATTTTACTATCTAAATGAAAAATGGCATCATAAGGGTGTGGCCACTCTTGTGGAGAATAATTTACTAGAATTTTACTATCTAAATGAAAAATGGCATCATAAGGGTGTGGCCACTCTTGTGGAGGATAATTTACTAGAATTTTACTATCTAAATGAAAAATGGCATCATAAGGGTGTGGCCACTCTTGTGGAGGATAAATTACTAGAATTTTAGTATCTAAATGTAAAATGGCATCATAAGGGTGTGGCCACTCTTGTGGAGGATAATTTACTAGAATTTTACTATCTAAATGAAAAATGGCATCATAAAGGTGTGGCCACTCTTGTGGAGGATAATTTACTAGAATTTTACTATCTAAATGAAAAATGGTATCATAAGGGTGTGGCAACTCTTGAAGGAGATAATTTACCTGTATTTTACTATCTAAATGAAAAATGGTATCATAAGGGTGTGGCCACTCTTGAAGGAGATAATTTACCTGTATTTTACTATCTAGTGTGGCCACTCTTGAAGGAGATAATTTACCTGTATTTTACTATCTAAATGGATCAGAAATCTGGACTCATACGTGTGTAGCATTTGGTGTGAGGGTATTATATCAGGGGAACACTGTATAAATGGGAAAATAATCTGATTCAGACTGATTTAAAGAGGAGCTGAGGTGTTAAATATGACACAAACATAGAGTTATCCCTGTATGTAGGCCATTATATACAGGAGACACAAAAAAAATGAAATATCTCCCTGTAAAAGTACCTAAGTATTCCAGTAAAAGCATTAAATGACAGATAAAATGCAAACAATAACATTAAAAGTGTTTTAACACTTAACAATAACAAAATCTAACAACAATTTAAAAACAGAATGACAATTATATATCAACAATTTCTGCATATGACATTTACAGAGTTACACTAATATATTTAATCTAAAGGAGACATGAATCCAGTAATCTACTATCAATTTAATAAATCTATATATCAGATAATCGCTGATGTCTATATTACAGTATGTATAATGTTTCAGTAATTTTGCTAAAGAAAAAATATTACTATTAGTAGTATCATTATAAGTTGCACCGGATAAAATGGAAATAGTGGTCTGAGTATTAAATAATTGGGAGGTGTGCAACTATTGCTTGATAGAGCTTAGAATTAGTGTTATTGGTGTTTAAAGCCACTTTCAACAATATTTCCAATGCATCAGGACGATCAGTTTTATTGATGCAGGAAACTGGACAGGCAGGTTTTACTATTATGAATTTCTGCATATCAGGAGCACTCATGTTGTTGTAGTTGGTTAAATTTTCCACCATTACATGTTCAGACAAACATTTTATTTTCAACTGACATCATTTAGAGAATAAATTGCCTACAATTCAATCATGAAAATCAATATTAATGATACAAAATAATACGATATGTTAAAATACAATAAATTATTTTATAATATTTTCCTTAATAACACAAACAATTTGTCAATGCTGAACCACACAAAATAAACAAATACCGGTACCTGTTTAAGGTAAACGACATAGAAACTAATAAATATACTTGTGATATGTTGGAGTTGTATAGGTTAACTTAATTACATGTTGCCGTTAGCAACTACCCTGGAAAAATATATGTACCTGAATACATTGCTTATATAAAGTACAAGGGTACCAGTATATATTACCAAACACAACAATTTCAAAGTTTTCAAAATTCAAAAGAAACATTATAAATTCTGAATACACATGTAATACATATCAAGTTTTAAAATAACAAGGGTTTTTCTTTTTTTTTTTATTTAGAGCTAGTGTACTTCAATTAAATATACTTTTCAGTGAAGGAAAGAATGTCAAAAATGGACACACACACTATATGGTTTTTCTCTATTTTTGCATTATCTTTATCATTTGTATAACTATATGATCATTGTTTACCAACAACTAATGTCAAAAAATAAATTATTCCTTTCTACCCCATCCTAGACTTTTAAAGGGAATTGTCCAAATGATAGACCAATCAGTAGCCTGTTTCCAACAGAAAACACATGAATTGCACGATTTAGAAATATCAAATTTTCCTGTAGAGGTGGGATATTTATAATGTATTTATTTATACTTGATTTTTATGCCTACATGTATATGCTCTCACCAAATCCTTAATTCTAATAGTACAAATTTGGCATACGTGTAATAAGAAATGCTAAATTATGAACAACTATTAAAACATAATACTCTTTATCAGTGCCAGATTTACCTACATGTATAGGCTCGATAGGCTGAAGCCTAGGGCCTCAATATTTTGGGGGCCTCCGGCCAAGATGCATAATATTTTTAACACTGTTATTAGACTTTCACACTTATGCTGTCATAGCATACTCCATTTTCTAAACAAACCTTCGGTAATTTTCCTTAGTTGCCTTCCATTTCATAATATTGCAAATTTTAAATAGCCCTCGTCATGTTCACCTTTATCGAAATTGATTAAACACATTTCTAACTTCCTCCAGTCGAGAAGGTGGGGAATTGGGAGGGGCCTCACAAGTGGAATAGCCTAGGGCCTCTGTTTATCTAAATTCGGCACTGCTCTTTATGAATGATTGAACTGGTTTGGTTTAGGTTTATGGTGTTTAACACCACTTTCAACAATATTTCAGTTATTTCGTGGCAGTCAGTTTTATTGATGGAGCAAACCAGAGTACCAGGAGAAAACCACCGACCTGCTGTAAGTCACTCACAAACTTTATCACATAATGTTGTATCGCTGATTGAATTGTTTATATTAAACATGGTCTATTTATCTACTGTCTTGGCACCGGTGTTCGCGCATCCGATGAGTTCGCGCATACGTATTGTACATGTGAAAATTGGAAAAGTTAAGAAGGAGACTACTGGTGTGTGAGGATTAATTCTAATTATATTAAGAGATATCAAATGTTTTCAAATTTGAGCTTATTTTGAAGGAATAGGTATAAAGTTCAATTTCGAAAACGTTCAAAATAAAATCTTTCCTTTATTCATTTTAAGAACCATCCAAAGTATGCATGCGCGACATCACCGGACGTTGCAACATTTTTCAAAAATCGAGGGTTGGTTTGTTTACACTTCGTTTTCACAGAAATGTTAAAAATTGTAGCGGAATCCGGATGAAGAACATAAAGATAATACTTCAATGTATTTGAGGATGATTTAAATTAATTCAATAAAATTTTGGTAATCTGTGAAATTAACCACTGAACCCTTAGGTGCGCGAACACACCGGACGGCTCTGTACATGTATATACTGATACAAGTCTTATATATCAAACATACAAACATTAAACTCAGATCTCTTACTTGCCCCCTTTACTGATCTCCCATGCCACAGCATATCAGTAAAGGAGAGCAAGTGAGAGATCTGATTTTAATGAGATTGACTACTGACATGTATTACAGAATAAGTTTCAATTGAAATGGATTAAATTATACAAAACTATTTGATGAACAAAAAAGACTAACTCAATTAATATTTAGTATTACATCTTCTAGAAAATAATTATGCATGTCATACTTAATAATAGATTTTGAATCCTGTTTTACAATTATATATGGTGCTACATGTACAAGTAAAGGTAAAAGGTCAAATAATACATTTCAAAAATAGAACAGACAAAAGAGATCACTGTGTGTCAATCATGCTATAAAAGGATCATACATTATTTCATCTGATAAATACAGGCGATTTGTCACCACTGCTGTAAATAAACAATGTTTTTTTGTGAATCAGTGATGATATTAATTGCAAAATTACATGCATATTTTTTTTTATTTTCTTTTCAACATTCTACTAAAGATTTTTGATTGATTAATTGGTGTTTAACGCCATGTTACTATAAAAACTAAAGACATTCAAACTACTTTAGCACCATCAATTTATGTCAATTATAATACTGAATAGATTACTTAAAGTATAACAATGTTCCAATGATAAAAAAAAATATACAAGAAGAAAAAAGAGAGGTAAAACAAATAGACAGGAAGAAAGAAGAGAAGTTAAACAAATAGACAGGAAGAAAGAAGAGAGGTTAAACAAATAGACAGGAAGAAAGAAGAGAGGTTAAACAAATACTAGTAGACAGGAAGAAAGATGAGAAGTTAAACAAATAGACAGGAAGAAAGAAGAGGTTAAACAAATAGACAGGAAGAAAGAAGAGAAGTTAAATCAAAAGAGAGGAAGAAAGAAGAGAGGTTAAACAAATAGACAGGAAGAAAGAAGAGAAGTTAAATCAAAAGAGAGGAAGAAAGAAGAGAGATGAAAGAAGAGAGATTACTCATATAAATTGTTTCAGATGGGTTGAAAGATGACTTAATAAAATCATCAAGTGGATAAAATAAGACAAGAAAAAATAACTGTGATTTGAAGTGGAAGCCCATCAGTATGGGAATGGCAATAGTTTGGGAAATAAATGAAGATTTAGTGAACTTATTTGAGATTACAGAAACATGTAATCAAAGCTGCAACTACTGTCTCTGACGGAAATTATAACTGTTATGTCGTATACCAAGTGATATTATTTACAAGCAAGAGAAAATCAACACAGAAATAATAAAGAGGTTTAGGAAAAATAAATCATCACAAAATTCTACTAGAAAATCACAATGTTGCAAACATAAATACAGTGAAAACCTGTCTAAGCCTAACCATGAATAAACCGAAATCCAGTATAAACCAAACCATGAATAAACCGAAATCCAGTATAAACCAAACCATGAATAAACCGAAATCTAGTATAAACCAAACCATGAATAAACCGAAATCTAGTATAAACCAAACCATGAATAAACCGAAATCCAGTATAAACCAAACCATGAATAAACTGGAATCCTATATAAACTGAACTATGAATAAACAAGAATTCTGTATAAACTGAACTTTTAAAAAAGTCCTAACGTAGGAAATCTTTGTTAATTTAACCTGTATAAACCAAACACCTGTACATTCTGAACACAAATGTTGATCCCAAGGAGGTTCAGATTAGACAGGTTTCACTGTACATACTTAAAGCTTATTTACCTTGACAACATATTTGTGCTCATATATTTAGATTTATATTTTTCATTTGTTCCAGGCCAAACTTTTGTGCTTGTCTGGACGGTGGGATTCAGGGTTTTGAGTATTACCAATACTATTGGTGATGTAATGGCCGATTCTCGGCTAAGCATACAACATTCAGTAGCTAATGCAAGGACCAGCCAGACAGTGAGTCAACATAACATGTTCCGGTAAAATGACATTTCTACAGAAGGCTTTCACATCCACTGATTAGCACCATAAAAATGCAATTTATTATGCTTGGTTTAATACAACAGACATTTAAAACAATCCATCCTACAATACGATTCAATATTATCATGAAATATATAGAACAACAGCATTTAGGGAAGGTCGAGATAGACATTAACACTAGTATAGCAGTGAGACTGATAGCAGAAGCTGTGATACTAGTAATATTGTATGTCAAGACCTTCAGAGTTGACATTATAGATTTCATTAGTAGTGTTTAATGTCACACTGACGGGATAATCTCCAGTATTAGAGTCAAACAATTGATACTGACAATATCCTTCAGCGAGATAAAAGAATATATACCAACAAAGAATCTCTTTATAAAGCATGATACAGCCATCATAGGTTAGCCAGATCATAACAAAATCAGATTTATGGTGTTTAATGCCACTTTGAACAATATTTCAGGTATATAATGGCAATAACAAAATAAAGCGTGAACAAAATTGTTACAGAATTCAAATAAATCTAACAAACATGGCTAAAACAAAAATTCTAAGAATGGTCATCTACCTTCAATTCTTATCAGTAATAATTGCAATTTTTAAATAATGCTTCATAACATTCCCAATACAAGTGAAAGCTATAGAAAATTGGGATTTTTTTAATTTTAATTTTAAATTTTAATCACCTAATTTTATGGCAAGACCAACAGGTTTGAGCAATTTCATAGTTTAAACATGTAATTTCATTGAAAAATTCGAAATAACTTACAATTTAAAACATCTACCACACCTTTATAAAATATGAGACCTGTCTAGGTGCTAGAAATAAGAGGATGGTGTTGAGGATAGTAAGACCTTTTATGTAAATATCATATAGAGGTAGTATGTAGGAAATTCAATCACGTATAAAATGCTTAAGGTCATGGATTTCAAAGACCTTTATGGAGTAGGACATTCTCCAACCCTAAAAATGCTAGGTATAAAGTATGGGTACAAACTTAGTGTGCACATATATATGTTAGGATAAAACAATTTGTACTAATAATTAAAACAAATCTGTAATAATAAAAACAACATAGAATAAAACAAATACATATATTAAAGAGTCATATTTTGGAGGGAATTAAAAAAATATTGTTAGCTTTGTTGATTCTTTAAAATATAGATTTTTTTTATTAGAGAATTAATTAAAAATAATATTGTAAGCTTTGTTAATTCTTTAAAACATAGGTTTTTTTTTTATTAGGGAATTAATTAAAAATAATATTGCAAGATGTGTTAATTCTATAAAAATTGTTATTATTTTTTTTGGAGGAAATTAATAAACAAAAATATTGTAAACTTTGTTAATTCTTTAAAATATAGGTTTTTTTTAAAGGCATTAATTAAAATAATATTGTAAACTTTGTCAATTCTATGACATAGTTATTATTTTTTGGAGGGAATTAAATAAAATAACATTGCAAGCTCCATTAATTAAATAATATCATTCAGTTGTTTAAAAAAATTAGCTCTAAAGAGCTTTTTTCCTCTTTCAAGAAACCACATAGTGATAAAGTTAATAGGAAATAAAACTATTTGGACTCTATAATAATTGACCATTAACAATGTGAAGCACAAGGTTGTGTAGATTCCATCTCTTTGTAAGCTTTTAACATTTCTAACTCGAGCTCTTGCCACTTCTGAACTTTGTCAAATGGTTTGTAATCTAGATCTATAACACTAACAGAAAACTTGTATCTTCTTCCATGTATATCTGTTAGACAAGGAGATTTACACTCTTCTGAACTGCAAAAAGGATAAAATAAAATGTCAATTACGAAACAAAAATTAAAAATATAGACTTCAATATAAATTTAATATTAATTTATGGATCAATCCACCCAGGTATAGAAATGACTGGGTTGTAAAGGTGTGCAATGGGTTAAATATGACATGGACAAGATCAGCAAGTAGAAAACCTTAATGCATGTTTTAGGGTTAGGGTTATGGTGTTTAACACCACTTTTAACAATATGTCAGTTATATCGCGGCGGTCAGTTTTATTGGTGGAGGAAACCGGAGTACCCGGAGAAAACCACCAACCTGCCGCAAGTCGTTGACAAACTTTTATAACATAATGTTGTATCGAGTAAACATCACCTGAGTGGGATTCGAAAGCAAAAAGTGTGGTGATAGGTACATATTGCATAGGTAGTTGTAAATCCAACTACTTTACGATCACGAACACGACGGACCCTTGCATGATTTAAGGCAGATACATAACTACAATAAGTGTATAAACATGCTACAGAAAAATAAAATAACTGACTAATGATTCAGACTATGATGACTGAATGCAAAGTGATCACAAAAGTCCACACAGGGCTTTGGACAAGGGGAGATAAAAAGGGACATAACTCTTGTCAACAGGCCTCTTATCTACATTTGTAGTATAGGGTCTATTTAATGTTACCTATCTAATCTTTGGAATGCCACCATTAAAGAACAATCCTGTAATGTCTTTGATACATTATGTCTCTTCACCTGTTGAAAAAAATATACATACATGTACAATGTTAAAATTGATGTGATCTGATGGACCATGGGTCTAAATTCTAAAATGATGTTCTTAATTGGCTATTTAAACAATTCTGTGATAAATTCCCAAAAAATTATAGTTATGGCTCTGTAGGGGTAGAACCCCATGCACCACATGACATTAATTTGTACATACTGGAATTTGCATATCACTACGACGATTCATGTCAAAATAACAATTTTCATTGCTGGATCTTGTGAATACTATTTTCCTATTTCAACCTATGTCAAACTTTGGACCCCAGGTATCTGACCGAACATGTTTTTTTCTGGAATACAGATGAACCTCTTTGTGTCGAAGTTGAAGGCACCAAAAATTTAATTTGAGATATCCAAGTACAACATGTATCTGAGTTACGGTGGATAAATAAACGTGAAAGCTACTATGAACTGACCTACTTTTTAATATGAGATATTAAAGATTAATACATACCATGTCAACAGCATATTCTAGAGAATCCTTGTCTTCTATTATAGAGTCTATACAAGGTTGTAACCAAGCATCTTCTGTAAACGGTCCATACAGATTCCATTTACTTCTGAAATAAACAAAGTTATTTTTTATTGAAATTTATAGTTCCTAAATATTGTAATTATTATTAAAACTAAGATTCCCCTCCCTCAGACATAGATGACCAGACCTTAGCCGACTTCAGTTTTCTTGCTGCCAAAACTTTAAATTATTTGGCTTTCCAAACTTTTAACTTTAGAGCCAGGCTGGTGAAGGTTATTTCAGAAACGTGTTGTGCAAACCAATTTTGATATCTACATTTTTATTACATCATTAAACAATACAAAAACCACTGACATTGTCATTAATTCTTTATGTAAATATAAAATACTACTGGTACAGGTAGTGGGGGGAAAAACCCAACTTTTAATGAGTCAAATTCAATTTCACACAGTACATTGATAAGTTTGTACAACACATCAAATAAAACTAGATGGTTCACCTCAGCTTGTAAGTTGTATCAAACACTTGCTTATAAAGGTTCATTCGACGCATGCCAACATTTAAAAAAAAATAGGCATAAAAAGGTATGAAAAAATGTTGGCATAGGTTGAAGACAAAGTTATAAATGATATATTACCTGTAATTAGTCAATGATAATTCATGTAGATTAGTGATCTATCAGATCAGATTTTTAGGTTCTGAGCAGAAGTTGCTTTTTTTTATATTAATCCATGTTATATGGAGGTGGGTATCATGGATTTCTGATTGATACTAGAAATATAAACTGCATAAAGAATTGACAAATATTATTCATGCACAGCTTGAGTTCAATTAAGTTAGGCCTCCTGTTCATGTAATGTACTCGATACAACTTTATATCATAAAGTTTGTCAATGACTTGCAGCAAGTCAGTGGTTTTCTCCATATCAAAAAATTGACTGCAACAATATAAATGAAATATTGTTGACAGTTGTGCTAAACACCATAACCCTAACCCTTTATAAGAAGCTTTTTTTTTTATGACAGTTCCAATATGGTTCCAATTTAACTAGGTTCTGTAATAGTGCATATCCTGGATTTTGTTCCCTGGTACTTGTGATGTGTCCCAGGAATCAACCAAATTGTTCATTTTAGTGACTAGAGACAGACAGACATACATGTTGTAGAAAAAACTAAGATTTACTAAAATTCCAAATAAATAAATGTCGTAACATTTCTTGCCTTAATTTTTGTCATTACTTAAGTTATCAAAAGAATCAAATATGGTGTAAAATATTATATATATTTTTGAAACCATTCAACATTTATATAATAATGTGGTCTTGTCCAGGTTGTCCAGGTAATATGCCAAAATATTACAGTACCAAATATCACTACAGAAACTTACATGAAGTATAATAATGAACACTACTAACTACACAACATGTATACTGTTAGATACTGTGTTAATCTATTTATGTCATATTTGTGTTTCATAAACTATGGTGTACAAAAATAGACCTTTGATTTTATCTATCTCTGTCTTTATCATTTTAGGTTAAAAAAATTAAATTGAACACATTTTTATCTTCGGAGGTTATGAAATCGAGATAGGTTTAAGCAATATTTATTAAAGAAAGAAACATACCAATACATAATATACCGGTGCTATCATTCATTACAAATTGTGGATTAAAAACAAGTAATCTGTCTCTAAAAATTCTGTGATTATATTGAATTATAATGAGTCAAGTTTTTCCACATAACTTCTTCTTAAAATGATACGATATAAGTAACTGAAATATTGTTGAAAGTGGCGTTAAACACCATAAACCTCAAGTAATACAACTCTAATTTGAAAATCAGTAAGGTTTGACTGTATATAAAAAAATGTATATCAAATTATAGAAAAAAAAATGAGATTAAATCTCATATTTTTATGATAAACTTAATGTCAATAGCACTCTAACTTCCATATTTAATATGCCATACATCTAAATAAAGATAACTTGTGTTAAGATGTACTTTTTGTGCAAAATAAGGTCATGATCAGGTCCCTTAACATCATTGGTAGCCTACTGCTGATCACGCTCCGATACTTCATTCATCACCTGTGAATCAACTGACAATGAAATGGTCGTAGTCATGAATTATTCATGAGTTATTTAAAGACATCATGTTAGTTTCTACACATTTTTTTTTTTTATCAATTTTAAAGAGAAACGACTTTCCTTACAAACTAAAATGATAGGAGGAGGACCAGATTTCAGTAATGTGTGGGTTATTGACGTTAAATACTATATGGACTTATCAGATACAAAATGTAGTATCTTACATAATCTGTTTGATCCAGCCAATAGGAAAGTTTGAATGTAGCTATGGAAACTACTAAACACAAATCAGTTATGAAACAATCAAGAAATGAGTTTTAATGTGAATTGACCCATGGGTGATGAGTGGCAAGTACTAGAGAGTGATCAATAATGGGTCACCAAAATTTGTCCCATATATTGACTTATACCATGTGCTTTATACCATAGATATTTTTTATGTTCCATTCCTGCCAAAAAATTCTTAATTTTGACAATATAATTCTTCCAAAATTTGTACAAAAATAGCATGCAATATGATATTATCAACCTTAGCTTTGACTTACAGAGTTAGGTAACAGTGTTAGGGTTAGGGTTATGGTGTTTAACACCACTTTCAACAATATTTCAGTTATATCGTGGCAGTAGAGTTAGGTAATATGTATTAATTGTTTTATAGACTGTATTATACTATATACAGTGTTGTCAAAATGTAAACTTGTTAAAGTGATCATGAACTATGACTTATTGATCTATCATTTCCATAATCAACTTACATCCATTTGGCAGCCTTTTAAAAAAAAAACCCATTACATCATAACCTTGACTTTTGCACCATGTGAAAATTACTTGAAATGCAGGTTTAGGTGTATGGTGTTTGACATCACATTCAACAATATTTCAGTTATGCAGAAATCTATGCATTTATAAAAGTGGTCATAGTGATTAAACAATATGATTCTCCACTGACCTGTTGCAAGTCACTGACAAACTTTATCACACAATGTTGTACACCTCGCCCTGATCGAGATTCGAACTCACAACATCAGTGGTGATAGGCACTGATTGCATAGGTAGTTGTAAATCCAACTACCATACGATCACGCCCACAACAGCCGCCGACAAAAATGTGGTGGGGTTATTAAGCTAAATAACTCCTCCACTATAAGTATCGATAACATTAAACACAATGACAATATATATACAAACTGAAAATTCACAAAATAAATATGATGGACCCAAGATCCAATTAATTAAACATCATATTTACAAAAACATTTTCATGTTGGCATTTAATTTGCGATTGTATATAAATGAAAACACAATGTGTCATAGGTAACTTCCCACTTTGTCTACTCCCATTTGGTCTATTCCCATTTCGTCTACTGTTGAAAATTTAATAATTCCCATTTATGAAATAGAGGTCTATAACATCTTTTAAATTAAAATTATAGTGTATTATGGTTGTGATTGTGTATTCTTTTTCTGTTTCTGTTTTCATTGTTTTAATTCTCTATTTTATGAAATAATGTAAACCGAGTACAATTCTCCGGAATTTCAAAACTATTAATCACTGTAAACCAGAAGAATATTCACTTTTTAATTGTTTATGTTACAAGCTCATTATTAAATATAATTATTTTTTGTATCACCAAGCATAAATGTATTTCATACACAATTTTGATTTGTTTTGTATAATAAAACAAAATAATTTACATAAAATTCAAAAATAGTTATGTCTTAAAAATAGTTCTACCCTTTAATTAAGAAAGTATATGACATTGAAATTAAAAAAAATATATATGTATAAATACATATAAAAAAAATTTAAATTGAAACTTTTAAACTTTCTCTTTTCCCATAACAGAGTGAAATTGTTTTTATATATTGTTTTTGTATATAAAATTCATAGAGTAGACCAAATGCAACACTATCATTTTTCTAGAGCAGACCATGTGGGAATAGACCAAATGGGAGTAGACCAAGTGGGAATAAACCCTGTCATATCTTGGCATGAATGATGAGGAAGTCAGAAAAGGTAGTCTTAATAACAATAAAGGTGTAAATAACATTCATATATCTTGGCATGAGGTAGTCTTACAAGCAATATAGGTGTAAATTAAAATGATGGCTTTGATAAAGAGTTTCCTGTTGTATATCAGTTTGTCATATAATCTCTGATATTTATAAAATATAATTTATTTTAAGTCAAAAATGTTTTGATCAAAATGCTAAGAACAGTATGCGATTCTCCATGTGGCAATGTGGCAAAGTGTTAAGGAATACTCGGCTAAAATATAGGAGGAGTTGTGCAGACAAACTATTGTGACGGAAAGACACGACAAAAACAATATGTCTCCCAGGAAGTGGTAGACATAATTTAGTGTTTGTTTATAAAAAAGATATAAACACAACTGATAATTCTTTTTAATTGTTATTATTGCTAATAAATTTATGTTTGTCACATTTATTAACTCTCATTTAATGTTAATTATACTCTTAACTCATCAAACGTCTCTAAAAATAGAAACATGTAGTATCAGATGACATAAGAATACAAAGGTCAATAATGTGCATCAAAAATAGAGTGAGTAATTGTTGTTTAACGCCAAATGAGAAATTTTTCAGCTATACCATGGCGAGAACAAGTTTGATGATATGATGATGGTGATGTCCACTTTGTACTACACCAACACGATTAGTTGGATTTTGATTGTGCTAGATCACTGAAACAACAGTCCACAGATAGACAAGTTGTGCCTTTTATAAATCCAACTACCATACGATCACGGCCACAACATCCCCCGACAAAAATGTGGTGGAGTTATTAAGCTAAATAACTCCTTCACATTTATCATTGATAATGTTAAGCACAATGACAATATATTATGTACTAGCTGTAAACTCACAAAATATATGACAGACCCAAGATCAAATTAGGTAAATATCATATTTACAAACACTTTTTATTTTTGGCATTTAATTTGTGAGTGCGTATAAATGACAACACAATGTGTCAAATCTTAGCATGAGGTACTCTGAAAAGCAACGAGGTAGTCTAAAAAACAATAAAGGTGTTAAATAACAATCATATATCTTGGCATGAGGTAGTTTCACAAGTAATATAGGTGTAAATTAATGACGGTTTTGATCATGAGTTTCCTGTTGTATTTCAGTGAGTCATATAATCTCTGATTTTTATAAAATATTCCAAGTCAAGAATGGTCCGATCAAAATGCTAAAATCAGCATGCGATTCTCCATATGGTGATAAGCAAACTTCAAAGTTTTAAGGAATTCTCTGCTAAAATATAGGAGGAGTTGCACAGACAAACTTTTGTGACCAAAGGTCAGGACAAAAACAATGTGTCTCCCAGGAAGAGGGAGACATAATTTTGTGTTTCGTAATAAAGAAGATAAACACAACCCACAATCCTTTTCAATTGTGACAAAAGGACAGGACAAAACAATTATGACTCCCACAAAAGGGGGGGGGGGCATATAGATTCTAACAAAGGGGGAGTACAAGATAGCTTAGTATCCGACACCCAAGGGTAGTATTTCAATCGTTCCCTGACAAGGCTTGCCGAGACTGAGAACGATGGAAATCTTTCCCAAGGGTGTTGCAGATTTCTCTATCTTGTACTTTTTACATTGTGTTTGATTTTATTTCTCACTAAACATTTTTGGTTTTTTTTACATCCCGTCGTATCATTCAAGCTACTCCACTCAAGATGACCATGCTAAAATTTACAACAATATAAAACAAAACTAGGAAGAACTGTTTTAGATACCTAAAACTTATGTCTCCCCTTAATGCGGCCATCTGTACAACAATAAGTTACACATTATGAGTTGAATGATACTATTTAAAAAACAATTATTTGACCTTGAGATCAAAGGTCAAGGTCCCACGAAGGTCATTACGTACGCGACACACCGCCTTATGGTCATGCACCCACATACCAAATATCATTGACCTATCTCGAAAGACAAAAAAGTTACGGTTCGAACAAGCTTCGCTGAGAAGAAGCAGAAGCGGAAGCAGAAGAAAAAATCAGACTAAAACAATATGTCTCCCTTCGTTCAAAGGGGAGACATAATTAGAGCAAAATTAAAAACATTGCATGAAAAGCGTAAAGTATAATGAGTAAGTAATATGAATTATTTACATTTTTATTGTATGCCAAGAAAAAATAATTCTTTGGTTCTCAGATCTGTACATTTAGGTACAGCATTACCAATTATAGTATAGTATCCCATCAAATTGACCTACAATAAATATATACGCTGTAATAGGGCTAGGATTATGGTGTTTAATACCACTTTCAACAATATTTCAGTTATATAAATCATGGAGTCAGTTTTATTGGTGGAGGAAACCAGAGTACCTGGAGAAAGCCAACGACCTGCCCCAATTCATTGACAAACTTTATCACATAATGTTGCATCAAGTACACCTCGCCATGAGCAGGATTCGAACTCACAACTTTAGTGTTGTAAGCTGTAATAAAGACCTTCTGACAATGGACAATGATACTATGACTCATTATTACATGAAACCTTACCTGTCCTCAGGATGATGTTTCAAATGGTCTTTGATTTTCATAAATAAAGGGTACACTGAATCTATATCTAATTTATCTAAGGCTTGCACTTCTAAAATTTGTCCTAATATGCAATATCGTGGTAGGCAGGAATCTGAAGGAAAAGATAAAGTAAAATAACATTTCATAGCTTTTAGATATTGTACCCAGGGGTGTGGAAATGCCATGCCCGACTAGTACACATAACCGACCGGGCAAGTAAATTTTTGGGTATTGGCTGTCCGTGGACAAGTGAAAATTGGTCATGTTCTCTGATAATTGTCAAAAGATCATCAAATACGACAGTCTGTAACTATGTCGATCAAAAGTTTATGATTAAAAATAGATCGATTGTTTAGACAGACAAATTAGGAACGTAACTTCGGATTTTCGAGTTTTTGCATTAGCATTTCTCATTGACTCGGAATCGACGCCTAGGTTTTATCTTCTGTATACCGTAAAATTGAATTATTGATTTTTTGAAAGATGGACAAGTTTATCATAAACCAAGAAAAGAATCCGTTGCTACTCTCCAAATAATGATAAATCGCTAAAACAAAAGTCGCAGGCGGAGAAGGATTTACAATACGAAAAGAAACGAAAACGTGAATTTCAACAAACATGGTTAATCGATTTTCTGTGGTTGCGATACAAGGAAACTTTTCTTTAGACAATAAAATTAGCTTTTGCAAATGAACAAATATTTAATTGGAAATAAGTTAAATGATTAACAAATCAACTCAATAAATCAACATATATGTAAGGCATAGTACCAATTCAACAAAAAAGTCTGGGCAAGTGACTTTTTTTTCAGACAAGCAAAATTTCCATTTTGACTTGCCCGGGGACAAATGCTCAAAATCAGATATTGCCACACCTCTGGTACCAATACATCATTTTTGTAACTTTTGGATACAAAACTATCATATTTTATCCTGCACTGGTTTTATTTGAACAGTCAAATTGTATTAACTGGATAAATTTTTGCTATATATGGTCACTGACCAAAATATAGCTTTTCTGGTACCTGATTCCTGTTGAGCAACAGAAAGAAACAATAACAGTATAAGTGCTGACCATTTTCAGACAATTTGGCAGTTGTTGTGGACCTTTTGATATTGTAGGATAAACACAATATATGGAGATTGTAGTTAAATATAAAATTAATTTGCACTTGTTGTGAAATAGGCTAGAAAAGTTTGACAAAGGCTCGTTTTTCTACCTGTTTTTAAAGTTCGTGCAAATTAATTATATATTTTCTGACAATGTACGTATATTGTGTATCACTGTATGTATCAATTTCATATCAAAATAACATATCATTAGATATCTGATACCTAAATACACAAAAAAAAAGTATTATATCATAGTTATCTAATACAAAATAACACTCCTGGCATCAGATAAAAAGTACATGTCATTAGATACAGGAAACAAAGTGCAGGACGTAGATATTGACAAAAGTGAAAACAAATCTGTGCATATTTTTTTCTTGTTTATTTAGATATATATTGATGTTGGATCCAGTTATCAAGAAGGAAGGGTTGAATTATTCTTTCTATGATAAAGGCTGAAAAATTGCCCACTTTGTGTTATACACAACAAGATGTTGCACGCTACGTAGTGCTAAGAATACCCCCACTCGTTCATTTGTTAAGTCGCACGGTAAACAGGAAGTAGATGTGCGGTAAACCTGGAAAGGGGAGACACAGTACAAGTCACCATGCCAAAGCCATATATCAAATATAAAATCATTTCTTCCAGTAGAAGCTGAGATAACTGTTACGAAAGTTTTCATTATGCCAAACATGAAAAATTATAAGTCGCACTGTAAACAGGAAGTAGATGTGCGGTAAACCTGGAAAGGGGAGACACGGTACAAGTCACCATGCCAAAGCCATATATCAAATATAAAATCATTTCTTCCGGTAGAAGCTGAGATATCTGTTACGAAAGTGTGAACGGACAGACGGACAAGGTGATTGCAATATAGCCCCCTCTCTACGAGTGGGGGTATAATTACTCACTCATTAAAATGCAGCATTGTCTCATTAAATATAGTCAAACCTGCTTTAGTGACCACCTCTACTAAGCAATAACTTGTATTATGTGACCATAATTTTTATTTCCTTTCACAGTACCTTTCATATCAATAAAACCTGTATTAAGCGACCACCTGTCTTATGTGACCATATTTCACTGTTCCCTTGGAAGGTCAAATAAGACATGTTTGACTGTATCATTAGATTTAAATCAGTACATGTATATAATGTAACATATAGACATTTCACTCAAGTCCTTTATTGTACAGTACGAGTTTGCCAGTGACTTGTGACAGATCGGCAGTTTTCTCCGGGTACTATGGTTTCCTCCATCAATAAAACTGACCACCACAATATAACTGAAATATTGTTGAAAGTGGTGCTAAACACCATAACCCTAACCCCTTTATTGTATGAGTAATATTCTAGTAAAGACAATCTGAGTTTGTAACTACAGTGAAACCTGTCTAAACTGAACCTCCTGGGGGCCAACTTCCACTGGGGTAAAGCTGATGACCGTAACTGCAATTACGGTCATCCCAAGATGGCGGACGTGGAATCAGGTAAGAATCTTTTTTGTTGATTAAATTGTTTCTGTAATGTATTTTAAATGGTACATGCATTGGTACGATAGTAATATATGAACTTATCACAAGGAAATCACAAATTACGACTGAAAAATGTAGATGAAAGAGAAAATCCGATTTTAAAAAATCGCAAAGATGACCGTAACTGAAAACTGAGATGACCGTAATATATATACAATGTCTGAAAAACCAGTCAACGATCAATCTTACGGGGTGTTGGATTGTTACGGTATAACGATACTATACAAGTAAAAAAAAATTATAAACGTCTAAAATGGTTTATAAAACAACACCAAGTACACAAAACAAAGTGATAAAGAATTAAACACTTCGTTGAATGACAAAATGTTCGTCCCACCGAGGGACTTTATCACTCCAAGTGGGATGATAAAAGCAGACAGGAAAGGGAAAGCTTCTGGATTAGAAAACTTAAGACCTTATCACCGAATGGAATCAATGAGAAAAAATAATATCCTTTCTTGACTCCTATTTTTGTTGGTCGCCTCCAGTCCCATTAGAACATACAGTTTGCTCAATTGGCCCAAACACCCCAAAATACATATTACACACTTTGGTGGGCCGTTATTGTGAATGAGTTTGGGTATCATATCGTTTTCAAAAATATTTTTGACAAGTAATAATTTTGACAGTTCATTTTGATACATTTACCAATAATGTCTCATTTTTATTTTTATTTCTAATTTAACATTGATTTAAATGAGTAGCCCTATTGTGTATTTATTTTATTGTTATTGTACTTTCATTAATTTATATGTAGGATTTCAATTATTTATGTATGTAATTTCATATGTGCAATTTATGGTTCTTTTGTCCCGTACATGGACCGTCAAAAACTTTTTTTGAAAGTAAGCCGCCATATTCAGACCTGATTTTACGAGGACAACAAAAAAGCGGAAATCGGCAAAATCTGAAGTATTGAATATACTATATAAAAAAAAGGAATCGTAACGGTAAAACGGTAAAATCCGGAGAGAAAAAAAAGCGGACGAAAATCATGTCTGCATATTGGTTCGAAATTTTATTTCATTAGACATTGATAAAGTCCCTTGATGGGACGAAAATTTTGTCATTCAATGAAGTGTTTAATTCTTTATCACTTTGTTTTGTGTACTTGGTGTTGTTTTACAAACCATTTTAGATGTTTAAATATATATATATATACCTACTTTCATCATCAAAAGATTTGTATGAACTCTGTGAACACTTGTGGCTGAATTGTTGGGAGCATCCATGTCCGTTTAACAACTTTACTGAACTCTTTGTATGCTGACAACTACAATTGGGTTCTGATGAGGACATATTACCATTAGTTTTCAACGGTACATACAATAACGCATCTAATATCAAATCTAAAAATTCTGACAGGACTCTGAAATGATCAACACAATAATATAATAAACTAGAGGCTCACATGAGCTTGCATCGTTCACTTGGTTATTCATGTACTGTTTGGGTACAAGCGAGTATACAGTTTCTGAGAAAAACAACCATGTCATTTGTATTCCAATAGGATCCTATGTTTAAAAATGTCCAGTGGTGGTTCCCAAATTAAAAAAAAAAAAAAATTAAGGGACTATCAATTGATTAGCAATTTTAGTTCAATTAAGTTTCTAGTTTCTGAGAAAAAATATTTATTTCACAAGGGTCCTTTTAAACCTTTGTTTTGCATTAATCACCTTCTTGGAATTTTGAATAAACACACACACAGAAAACAACCATACATTTGATAGAGGTCCACTGTAGAAACATTCAAGTAAAGTTTGCTTTCAGATTGCTTAGTGGTTTCAGAAATGAATAATTTTTAAATATTTTTGTAAGGGTCATATTTTAAATTCAAGGGTTTTTTTTTTAAGCAAAACTAAATGCCTAGCCAAGCCCACTTCTTTATCTTTAGGAAAGGATATCTGTAGAAACTTAATACAATCTATAAGTAGTTAAAACAATATGCATTGTAGGAGTTCTCTATGCGAAGGTAGATTGTTATGACATGTTCTAAGACTTAAAAGGTAATGACTCAAATTTGGTTCTATCAACCTGTCAAAACAATATGCATATCTCCATATGATATTAAGCAAGTATACCAAAGTTGAAAGGAATTCCCATTTAAATTGTGAGAAGAAGTTGCAATTACAATATTATTTTATGAAATATTTAAGCTACAAAGGGTAAGAACTCATTCAAAAATAGTCTGATCAAACTGTCATTAAAATATGTGAATCATGATATTGTTATAAGTAAACAAGTCTGAGGGGTTAAAACAAGGAAGAGCTACTAGGTGAAGATTAAAAAATACAATATTCAAAAAGTGCAAAGTTTAGAATTGAACAAAGCTTAATACATTTGACCTTAAGCACAATGAAAATAGATGTTAAAAAATAAAAAAATAAATAAAAAAAATAAAAAATAGATGTTGTAATGAAATAAATCTGTATAAGGACCCCATAATTATCACAAAATTTATTTGGGAATGAAGACATTGAGATGTGTTATACAAATATAACCTGTGATATAATAATTACATATGACATCAGTTTTCTATAAACAACAAAACTACAGACAGTCCTATAAAACAGGCAGTTAATTTTGAAAAATGTAAACAAAATAAATTTATATCTACGAAAGATTCTAGACAGGATAATTCCTTAAACTAAATACATTGTACAATAAAATATTTTATTTTCAAACACAGTTACCTCCCTTAGAGCACTTACAACAGTTTCTGGCATCCATTGGCACTTCTAACACCAAAAAAATCTTTGAGTATTAACTTTAGGTCTTCTCTTACATTTTTACCATACACTTCATCTCCATTCTACAAAAAAAGGCAAATTAATCACTGCATTCTTTTTACCAATTGTAATCACCATAATATAATAATTTGAATCTTCAATGATCTTGACTGTCAACCACCAGTCAGTATGATGATTTGTGTGCTCGCTTTCAGTATGGTAGATAGTGGGTTTAATCCTAGTTGGTGTCAGATCAAAGACTATAAAATTGGAATTTGCTGCTTCTATGCTAGCATTCAGAAATAATACTGGTTGGCTTGGTATTAGTATAATCATGTGACCAAGTGGAGCAACATGTCTACCTTCGGACTGTTGTTTCAGTGAGTTAGCACTATAAAAAAATACATTGGTCTAAAACAATGATCATCTAATCAAATGTAACTCTCACCATGAAAAACCTAAAAGGCTGCTCACTTATCATTAAACAAGTACAAATGTATAACAGATATATAGAATCTAACACCGGCAAAAGTGCAAGACAGGGAAATCTCCGACACCCGAGGGTAAGATTTCAATCGTTCGCTGACGAGGCTCGCAGAGTGAGATAACGATTGAAATCTTACCCTAGGGTGTCGGAGATTTCCCTGTCTTGCACTTTTTGCAGGTGCTTGATTTTATTTCTCACTTTTATCAGCTGTTACCTAATTGTTTTGTTTACAATCCCGATCGAGCGTTTTCCCGCAAATTTTGTTTCCATTGCTGAAGTAAATATTTAATTTATTCATATATGCATCCGTGTCTTGGCAATATTTCATAATAAAATACAATGTATTTAATAAATATAAATATAAATATGATAAATGTAACTCAAAACTACAACAGCGTCGATAAATACCTTTGGCTGTGAAAAAATATTTGAATTTGGACAAAGGGAGGTAACGTTAGTTACTAACAAGGGAGAGCACTCTATTATTTACTCAAAGTAAACAAACATTGACTGGAAGAGGGTCATACACCGTGAAACATGAAAGGTGCACGATAGTTAAATTGTTAGCTAGCAGAATAGTATACATACATTAATTTAAAAATATTTATGTAATAGAATCGTGGTTTTATTGGTGAAGCATGGAGAACTGGGGGGCAGTTGACATGTACAGCAATGAGCATGCATTGGCCGGTAAAACGCACATGATTTTTTTGTCTTGTACTAGTGCAAGATAAGGATATCTCACAGGGCTAAAAATAGGAACTGTGCTGTCTCATTAGTGAGAAACCCTTCTCTACCTAAGGTTATAGGATCCATAGAAGGTCCAGAGATCAATTCCCATGTGGGACATAGCATTTTAAATAGTTAAAATATGTTCTACTATTACAGAACAATCACTCACTCATTAATTAATTGAACATACACTTAGTTATATACCATTCTAACCCGAGATTTTTATCTACAAAAAGACAAGATTACTTCTTAAAGAAGCAACATAAAGCTATTTGAATTTAAATTTCATAAAGGGTTTTGAACTGTATCAGTGGTGTAATGGTTAGTATGTTCGCCTCGAGTGTGGTAGATCGTGGGCTCGAGCCCTGACCGGGTCAGATCAAAGACGATAAAATTGGTATTTGTTGCATCTCCACTAAGCATACAGCATTAAGGAGAAATAGCAAAGACTGGTTGGCTCAGAATCAGGATAATGTATCCGAGTGGGGCGACATGTCTATCAACAAACTGTTGTTTCAGTGAGCTAGCACCATAAAAATCCAACTGAGAGTGTTGGTCTAGTACAAAGTGGATTTCATCATCATCTCATTGAAAATTAACTTGTTCTCGCCATGATATGGCTAAACATTGCTGAGTTAGCATTAAACAACAATCACTCACTAAAGGTTCTTATATCTTTGTTGTTTTAGATGTTACTGGGGCCATGTAATCTCATTTGATGGTTGAATACTATACAATTACGGCCCTCTGTCTAGGGAAACATCCAGATTTGTCAACCCTCGGGGGGTTGTTTTCCAGGTTGACAAATCTGGATGTTTCCCTACACAGAGGGACGTAATTGTTTTATTAAATTTTTGCCAATGTTTTATAGGTTATCTCCCTTGTGGGGGAAATTGGGTTGTTCGGCGGGGAACAATAGGTGTTGTACTGCAGGGAACAATAGGGTTGTTTCCCGGCAGCGCAAATTTTTGCCAATGTTTTTTTAGGTTATCTCCCTTGTGGGGGGAAATTGGGTTGTTCGGCGGGGAACAATAGGTGTTGTTCGGCGGGGAACAATAGGGTTGTTTCCCGGCGGTGCAAATTTTGGCAAAACATTTTATTATCACATGATTAATTTAATCCAATCAAAATCTATCATATAGATTAAAATATAATAATGACATTTATTAGTTAAAATATATTTTTGCTAAATGCAAATAGACAATTTACAAATACATGTACTTTCATAAAATTTGACAACATTTTTTTTATATATACATGTATGTACACTAATATTTCAATTTAAACACAAAAATCATGTCCTGTCATAAATAACGTTTTCCATGAACTTCCATTAATCAATTATCAAACAATTCCCTAAATTAGCTGTACATTTTTTTTTTGGCACTTTAAATGTCAATGTCAAACAAATAAAATATAATTGCCACCAAAAATACTTGGAATAATTAATTTCAACATAATTTCAAAGTACATGTATAAGAAATAAGGATTATCTCCCTTACCACACAAATTTTCAGATTGTTCTGTGGTGTTTCACATAAGGCATACAAGGCATGTTTCATTCTGTCTCTGTTCCTGTAAAAAAATAAAAATATATCCATACAATGATTCACCATGTTAACAGAATAAAATTGACATTGAAATCAGCCTTTAAACAAATTACAAATACAAGTCATGATAACCTATCTAGATACAGTTTTTATATAATGATGTATACAATCTACATGTACACAATGTACACGTACCTTAATTAAATCCCCACTGCTACTAAATAGAATGAATGCAGTCTGCACCAAAAACTTTTTTAGCCACTAGTCCTTCGGGCTAGTGAAGCACTAGGTTTTACTAGTCCAAAAAAAAAAACAAAAAAAAACACACACTAAATTGGTTAATATATTTTATTTTTCAGTCTTATTCCTCATAATCTTTTAAAAAGTTCTTCAGTTTGACAAGAAAAACTATGATCATTTTTGTTCAATAACATCATCAGCAATACGTTTCCTCTTAACAACCTAGCCAGGCTTGGCCCCTTCAGTCCACCGAAGCATTGTTACTACAATAAATCTTAATACAGGAAAGACCGAAGTACACTGCCACATGCAGAATTGGAGATAAAGAACGAAAAATAAAAAACACTTTCATTTGAAAAAAAATAACTGAATCTCCTAAGATATCCTCATTAGTAAAGTTTAATAGTTCTTTTACTATCTATCAATGGCAATCCACCATGATTTTGACTACATTGGTAATATTAATATATGTCCGTGTTGAAACATATTGCTTTGGTAATAAGACAGATCGGAATACCGGAACAACATGGTTTCAGACTGGTTACCCCGGAATTAAACTACTAAAGGCTAATAGTTTATTCGTATTTGTTTACAAATAAAATCTGTATGATAGACGTTTATTACATTTGTACTTTTTTCCCAATTTAATCTTTTTTTATGTAAAAATCAGAGAACAAGGTAGGGGAGTAAAATGTTTTACTAGTCTGATCGGGCTAGTGATAAGGGAAAATTACTAGTCCGAATATCAGTTTACTAGTCTGGGGCATCAGACTAGTTGCTAACGTCACAGACTGGAATGGCTTTTTGGGAGTGGGGGTGGGGGTGGTGGTCTGTTCAGATTTACCTGGACCATTTAATTCTCAATTCATTAAAAAATAATTTTCATTCTGCACAAAATTATAATCAGTTTTACTTTAGTATGGATTGCTAACATAATAAATTTTATAAACATTCTCTGCCCTTACAGTAAATAACATAAAAAAAACAACAAAAATAAACACTTGTCAATATATAATGTCTATACTTCATGGATTACTAAAAGCATTTAATTTTCACATTGTTATGATCCGAGATTAAAAGAGGGCCTTATGATTGAAATGACAAAGAGAATTTGTTTGTTATGATAAAACACAAAAGAAAGATACATCTGCGTCAGGATTTCTATTACAGTTTTTTTCCATTTACAATGTAAATTGACATCATCATATTATATTTGTTTGTATTTTTGACGTCAGAGTAAGAATTTATAAGATTTAGTGTGACCATACATATACTCAACGAAGATGAAAAAATAATAAACAAATTAAACAATAGTCATTTCCATCATCCAATTTAAATGTTAATGTTTGCATATAAAAATAAATTGTTTGTTTGCCCCAACACACATACCAGAATAAAAGGCACCAACTATAATTCTTTTTTCTTCTTAAAAAAATGTTTTTTTTAAATTTATTTCTGAATATTTCCAAAGTTTCATAGCAATGAAGTTTTTGATTTATTCTAAATTTTAACATATTTTCTAATAATTATTTAAAAAAAAAAATTTCATTACCTACCAGTACCTAAACATGGGTTAGGTTTGTGTAAATTAACATTTTGTTAAAGGTGTCCTAATACACACTCATTAAAAAAATCTATATACTTTTTTCATTCCCCTTTTCACTTTATTATTATAAAAATCTGGAATACTATTTAAAGAGATAATGTGTCTTCTATATTGCTTTCCTGCATGTTGTACTAATAAATTTGTGTGTGTGTTGTACTGTGTGCTTTTTTGTTTGTTTTATTGTCATGCATTTATTATATATTCAATCAAGAAAACAATGATCCCATTTAAACCTAATATTATATTAGTTTGTCATGGCCACTACTACCTACATATATACTGGTACATATATTCCTGATTTGACAAGGAGCAATACAACATGACAAATTCGTATACATGGTTTATATAAATCAGGATGTAATGTTGTCACAAAGTCTGTCATTAAGTGACCTCTTGCACCTGTGGTATACATACAGGTGAACTGGGGTCAACTTGTCGGTTAATTACCCCTATTACATAGAGAAATGCTCGTGTGGTCATCATATGACAAATTCTAGATTAAGATGGTAGATTGCAAAATAAATTATAGGTTCTTCTGTAACAAGACTTGTTCAACCAAGTTCAAGATAAGGCCAGTGGCTTTAATATTAGATATATGTCTTTCCTTATCTCATGTGCTAAAGGGAAATAACCCTTTAGGATAGGTAATACATTGAAATATTTAAGACAGTAGACTGCAGAATATATTATGTGTTCCTGTAAGAAAAATTGTTCAACCAAGTTCAAGATAAGGCCAGTGGCTTTAATATTAGATAAATGTCTTTCCTTATCTCATGTGCTAAAGGGAGGTAACCCTTTAGGATAGGTAATACATTGAAATATTTAAAAGACAGCAAATTGCAGAATATATTATATGTGTTCCTGTAAGAAAAATTGTTCAACCAAGTTCAAGATAAGGCCAGTGGCTTTAATATTAGATATATGTGCCTTTCTTTATCTCATGTGCTAAAGGGAGATAACCCTTTAGAATAGGTAATACTTGAAATAAGTAAATTATTATTATAAACTTTAACTTATAGTTTCTTATAACAATGTTATTATTTAGCCTAGCCCCTTATTACAATGTTATTATTTAGCCTAGCCCCTTATTACAATGTTATTATTTAGCCTAGCCCCTTATTACAATGCTATTATTTAGCCTAGCCCCCTTATTACAATGTTATTATTTATCCTATCCCCTTATTACAATGTTATTATTTAACCTAGCCCCTTATTACAATGTTATTATTTAACCTAGCCCCTTTTTAACTGTAATGGAAATAAGAATTATCTATTTGAAATTTAAGAATCACAATCTTATTTTTTAACTTTCTGACAGTAATTTCAGGCACATGTATCAATTTTGTCTCTTTCTACGATTTTTTTATAGGATTTTGGAACTGATCCAACAGTGTGGTATTTTTCTATTAGATTTTAGAACTGATCCAACAGTATTTAAAGAATATTAATCTACAAGGTTAATTTGCTATATTGGTTGTGCTGAAGGCTGTAAAAATTTTAAGTTTTCAGAACATGAGCAAAAACAAAGATGACAAATGAATTAAAGAAAAAATAAAAATGTTTTTGAAGTAATTGTCACCTTTTTTGGTAGTTAAATTAAAATGAATAAAATACATATTTAATTTGAAAAATATTTCAGAAAAAATAAAAACTCCTTTGAAGCAAATGTGATCTTTTTATAAAAAATAAATAAAAACCAGACATTTAAGCTGAAAAAATAACTAATTTAAAAAAAACAACAGATCAATAGATTTTTTTTTTTTAGAGAAATAGCAATGTACAGTGAAACTGAACCTCCTTGGGACCAACTTTTGTGATTGAAATTAACTGGAGTTTGGTTTGGTTTAACAAAGATTTCCTACACTGGGACTTTTTAATATTATAGTTTGTTTTATACAGGATTGTGGTTTATTCATTGTTTGGTTTAGACAGACATGTCTTACTCTACAACATTGATCTCAGATCAAAGTGGGTGTTTTATTTATAAAATAAAAAAGAATGATAAATGCAATATAACCTTGACATCCACCAGCTGTTACTCTTGTTTACATAGGATTTGAAGAGTGTGAGTATTTAAATTAATTCAATACATTGCTGACTTTTATATCAATAAAATATATACCATAATATGGTAAACACTGATTTCATTTTATTTTCAATATTAAAATAAGGAATATGTTCAATTTTTGAACAGGTTTTACAATATAACCTGGTTTGAGACAGCTTAAGATTAGTAAACCGTGAAGCAGTTTATGATAAATGTAAACTATTCCAAACCAGGTTATGCAAGTATAACCTGTTCAAAAACTGAATATATTCCTTAATTAAATTTTTACAACAAAATTTAATGAATCCTCGATTTTAATTAAGATTATTTCATGAGACTATTTGAATTTGATGTTTGTGAATGAATATGTTGGCAACATAACAATACCAACCGAGTTTATCAATTATAACCTACGTTGCTCCATGTGGATTAGCCAATCAGATTGCAGTATGCACATCAAATCAAATTATAACCAGATATCTGTAAATGTCTTGTTGTTTGCTTGTAATGATAATAACAAGACCAAAACCCTTCAAAAATTACCAACTACAGGTTTAATAGCAATGCCTACATGACAGAGTGAATGTATCACAGCTTCCAGAAAGAAACAGAAAATGTCATAAAATCTATACATGTACAAACTCATTAACACCTGTTTACAGTTTGTCTGTTAATTAAATATGGTCATCCCTAAAATATTGACATTATTATTATTATTATTAAAAAGGAGTAGGGTTAATTAATTTATTATTACCCCCACCCCTTTTTCCTCCACTATACATGATGATGTACATACACATTAACACTTGTTTACAGTTTGTCTGTTAATTAAACATGGTCATCCCTGAAACATTGACAGTATTATCATCACTTAGGGGTAGGGTTCATTTATTTAGTAATCAGAAATGATAAGTATTGTATTTTTCCCCCCATTAAATTTTGGACTCTATAGGTCCCTGGGACTACATCTGTAAAAACATGAATGTTTTTATATTAATATTTAAATAATATCACAATGATCCTGAAATGGATATACTGTTATTACATAAGATCAAAATATCTAAAAGTCTTAAAAAAATACTGAATAAAATTTGTAAATTTGTTCTCTTTAAACAATACGTAAATAAACATAAACCAATAAATAAAAATTGCCGTTTTAAATGGCTAACCAAATTGCTCTTGTCAAAAAACGGTGTGTAAATAAACATAAACCAATATAATAAAAATTGCCTTTTTAAATGGCCAACCAAATTGCTCTCGTCAAATAAGGATATGTTTATTGGTTGGTCACCCTTTAAAAGATATTATGGAATCTATATACCCAGTAGGTAACTCTGTAAGAGGTAAAAACACCTACGTGAACTACTTTATGTATAATATGTTATTGTACTGACAAAATCGGTCAATCTTCTTGGGCATAGATTTCTTAATCGTTAAATCAACATACCGTAACAGATTTTTTAGATAAAAGGCCAATACATTTTTATTTTTGCTGAATTGAATTCAACTTTCTATATTTAATTTTTTTCTTTCAAAATAATTTGTTTTCATCACTGAAGCCTTTTTATGAAGACGGCAGTAACATCTATTACAGCTTATAAACAAGGATATTGCTGAAATAAATTTAATATTTAAAATGTCAACATATTTGGTGACAATGTTTCATGACTTATATTTATACCAGTAAACAACATGTCAGAAATTAGTATCATACAAAAAATCCATCTGTAGATTGTGTGTAAAACAATACCATATTTAAAGTATCAGAATATCTGGATACGACAACAAAATACATCTCTCTGAATTTGAGACAATCAGGAATCCCATGTATTGAAATACAATTATTTTATCTTGTGACATAATATTTGATTCTAAGAGTAATATTGTTACAACAGTTCGTTTTACTACATGGGGGTTAGGGTTAGGGTGATTAGTGCTACTTTCAACAGTATTCTAGTTATATCGTGACGGTAAGCTTTATTGGTGGAGGAAACCGGAGAATCACAAGAAAACCACTGACCTGTCGCAAGTCACTGACAAACTTTATCACATAATGTTGTAGCATTTTACTACAAATCACACTGCTACAAATTCAATATACATGTATTGGTACCTGCAGTTTAATGAAAATGCTAGAAGAAAGAAATACTTTGTAAAAATCACATTTCCAAGTTAAAAAAGAACAAAATTTGCAAGTTCACATTGTTGTACACGTACAAAAATGTATTATCTGATGTTCTTGTTGCATGTAGAATTTTGATTGGCTAAAAATTTACTTCTAATACATCTATATTCTTGAATTAGACAAGTAAAAAAGCAGTATTTCCATTTTTTTTTTATAACAAAAGGCTCAATATAGATTGTAGTTATCTGGTGAACTATATATCATTAAGGTTCCAATTTGCACTGGGGTAAAGCTGATGACCGTAACTGCTATTACGGTCATCCCAAAATGGCGGACGTGGAATCAGGTAAGAATCATTTTTGTCAATTAAATTGTTTCTGCAATGTATTTTAAATGGCACATGCATGGGTACGATAGTAATCTATGAACTTATCACAAGGAAATCACAAATTACGACTGAAAAATGTATATGAAAGAGAAAATCAGATTTTAAAAAATCGCTAAGATGACCGTAACTGAAAACTGAGATGACCGTAATTGCAGTTTTCAGTTACGGTCATCTTAGAGATTTTTTAAAATCGGATTTTCTCTTTCATATACATATTTCAGTCGTAATTTGTGATTTTCTTGTGAAAAATTCATATATTACTATCGTACCAATGCATGTGCCATTTAAAATACATTGCAGAAACAATTTAATCGACAAAAAAGATTCTTACCTAATTTCATGTTCGCCATCTTGGGATGACCGTAATTTACAGTTACGGACATCAGCTTTACCACAGTGAATTTGGTCACAAAATTTTAAGGAGATTTGTTTAAATTAATTGTATTCTTAATGAATATGCAACATGAATATTCAATATCAAAGGCTCAAACCCATTTTTATCAATTCTTTATTTCCCTCAGACTGACCAGTTGCATCTTCCTTTATTAAAAAAAGTATTAATAAAGTCCTGAATCCTTTTCAAAATATGTGATTAAAAAATGCAAATATTATTCAAGAAGTCACAGTAATAACAAGAACATTGTTGTTTAAGGATCTACTTCAATACATCTTTTGTACTCAGTGTCTCTACTTTATTATTCACCTCTTTCCTGACCTTGCTTAAGACCAGACATTTTAATGATTTGACTCATTAACGTTTGACATTTTTTCAACAAATTTAATTAGGGTACAGAGCTCCAGATAAGCTGCGTTTTTGCGTGATTACGCAAATAAAATTAACAAAAACCCAATTTTTCTATTTCCTTTGCGTTGTTGAACCCAATTCCATCCAGATATAACCCTATTCTTCGTTTAATGAGTGCTTACTTCACTCATTCATTTTTATGTAGTTGCGTAATTAAAGCATATCGTATGATTTCTGTTGCGTTACATTTTACTTTCTCTTTCACTCGTCAACACTCGTAAGATTACAAATCTCCCGAGGTTTGCAGAACAAAATAAATTCTGATTCCCTGCTAGAATTTAGTCTTGTTTGCCTTGAAATTAATTTTGTAGCGGTTTCAGTCTATTATTATGAATCGTCGAGGGAGGAAGAAAGCCCGTTTACGGGCGAATTATTCTATTGCTAATTATTTAAAGACAGATTCAAAAGCCATGGTTACACGAATTTTAGATACACTGATTGAAAATGCTGTAAATCGTAGCAAAATTGTTGCAACAGAAATCATTGACGATATCTTCCCCATATCTTTTCATTAAGAATTTTAAAAGTTCATGATTTGAAAGATTTTAAGGCAACTGGATTCACACTATATATACAGGTGTGAATGTTCAGACCAAGTCTTAAACTGTGAATGTTNAAAATTTTCGTCGAGTCATTCAGAAAAGGTATTTAGCTACACTTGGTTACTTTCAAATTCACTAGACCAATCGGGCCACCAGCAACACCATACAACTAGACCGATATAATTTTTACTAGACGTGGGCTTCGGACTACCGCTTAACGTCGAACACTGGGAGAATAAAACTGGATGTATACATTTTCAATGCCTGATATACATGTACCTGCAACAAAAAAGCAATGCATGTCATGTACAGAGAGTAAAAGACCCAATTCAATTTATTCATAGTGGGTAAAAAACCCAATTGAATCTTATTCTGGTGGGTGAAAAATTTGAAGTAAAACAGTTAAAAAGTAGATCACCCAATGAAAATGCTAAACAGGTGAGTTAAAAACCCAATTTAAGAAACCTTATCTGGAGCTCTGAGGGTACATTTCACAATACACAAGACAAATTTAAACCCTGAGTTGTTGTAATTGAATACCTTTCTTTTTCTTCTAAATATAGAAAAAAGTATTGAATGGGAATTCATTATCTACAAATGTAGATTCAAGTAACACTATACTATATCATAAAATTTTACATATAAAAACATTTTATGAAGCACAGTTTATAATTTATTTAAATATGATGAATGTACTAGCAATATCCCATCCACCCTCCAATTGCAAAAAAAGAATCACAAATTTCGTCAGGTTTTGTTTCAGAACACACTACAAGTATCAATCTTTATCAACAGTAATACATTTATAAATCACTTCCAGAATGTATTAGCAATACCCCCTCCACCACACCCCCATTGCAAAAAAGAATCACAAATTTCGTCAGGTTATGTTCCAGAATACACTACAAGTACAAGCATCATTCTTTATCAACATTAATACATTTGTAAATAACTTCCAGAATGTACTAGCAATCCCCCCTCCACCACACCCCCATTGCAAAAAAGAATCACAAATTTCATCAGGTTTTATTACAGAATACATTGCAAGTATCAATCTTCAACAATAATACATTTGTAAACTTCCAGAATCTACTTAAGTTATTTAAAGTCTGCTAAAAATACAACTGACGTAAATATAACTGCTTAAAATATATCCTCTTCATGTCCTTGAATAGATATGTATCTTATGCCAATAAAAAACAAATATGTCATAAATTTCATAATTCATCTAGGATATAATATAAATAAAATAAAAACAAATAGATATTAAGTTGTATTTAAAATCAAATATTATATAAGAGTATTCTACATAACTATAACTGTGAATCAAATTCATATTTGATGCATCTAGTAAGAAATGATATGGATGTAAATGAACATGAGAGACTATCCAACATTACACTTAGACATAAACTAGTATTACTGTGAGCACAGCTCACTAAGATATACCCCCCACTCCCCACATCTGTCCAACTTATTTCCATAGCCAAAACATTACTGATTGTTCCGACAAAAAATGAATGGGACCCTCCTCTATTACCCAGCCAATGATTATTTAGTAAAGTTTCACCAGATTCCGTCATACATTACTAAAATTTTCCTATGACATTGTATAAAATATAAGGCTCATAACTCTGGAACAATAAAAGTGAATATCATGAAAGAGACCCTTCTCTCTTCATGAGTAAACTACTGCTCAAATTTCAAAATATTTTGAGAAACACTACTCAAGTTACAATGTATCATACAACATAGGGAAAAAATCATATTTTCCGTCATATCAAGTCCAATAACTCTGGAACGACAAAAGTGAAAATCGTCAAAAATGAAAGGGATCCTCTTCTCTTCACCGGTAAGCNGCCAAAACATTACTGATTGTTCCGACAAAAAATGAATGGGACCCTCCTCTATTACCCAGCCAATGATTATTTAGTAAAGTTTCACCAGATTCCGTCATACATTACTAAAATTTTCCTATGACATTGTATAAAATATAAGGCTCCTAACTCTGGAACAATAAAAGTGAATATCATGAAAGGGATCCTCTTCTCTTCACCGGTAAGCTGCTCATAAAATTTCAAAACATTCTGAGAAACACTACTCAAGTTATCGTACGACATAGGATTTGTCTACGGACGGACGGACATGGTGAAACCAGTATACCCCCCTACAACTTCGTTGCAGGGACTAATGTAAAGGAACAACCCTTTTATTGCTGTTCTATATTTCAGTCAAAGTACATGTATTAAAGAGTAAAATCAAAGATTGCTTTGCTGGGAGTCTGGATAATGTATCTGAATGGAGTAATATATCTGTAAATGCAGACAGATATTTCAGTAAACTTGCATTACACCAAAACTAGAGGCTCACATGAGCCTGTATCGCTCACCTGACATATACTAAGTCCTCTTAAGAATGTCTGCATGCCGAATACATCTAAGTTACTATTCAAATCCCATAGGGTTCCATGTTAAAATTATGTCTGCTCTTGGCAGCCATCTTGGATGGAGGTAGTAGTCACCGGACACAATTTTAAAAGTATACTACCCAAGGACCATCCATGCCATATTTGCTTTAAATTGGCTGACAGGTTTCAGAGGGAAGACTTTTAAACAATTTTCCCATAGGGTCCTATGTTAAAACTATGTCCGCTGACTGCGGCAATCTTGGATGGAGATCGGACTCACAGGACATCATTTTGAAAGTTGACCACCTAAGGACCATTCATGCCATGTTTGCTCTAAATTGACTTGCTGGTTTCAGAGGAGAAGACTTTTAAACATTTTTTCCATAGGCCCTATGTTAAAACTAAGTCGAGTCATGGTGGCCATCTTGAATTTCCGATCAGCAAACGATTCACAAGTTTAGTACAGGATCACCCAATGATCATTCCTGTAAAGTCACAATTCAATTGGCTTAGTGGTTTCTAACAATAAGATTTTTAAAATTTCGACCAATCAGAACACATTATGAGCCCTGGCAGCCATGTTGGATTTCCGATCAGAGCAAAAAACAAAAATCTTGTATATGACCATCTAATGAACATTTCTGCCAAGATTGGTTCAAATCTGTTGCGTGGTTTCAGAAAAAAAGATGAAAATGTGAAATTCCCATAGGGTCCAATGTTAAACTAAGTCGAGTCATGGCGGCCATCTTGGATAAACGATCGGCACAAAAATAACAAATTTAGTAGAGGACCATCCAGTCATCATTTCTGTAATGTTACAATTCCATCGGCTAAGTAGTTTCTGACAAGAAGATTTTCAAAGTTTCAACCAATCAGAACACATTATTGGCCCTGGTGGCCATGTTGGATTTCCGATCTGCACCAAAATAACAAATTTAGTAGAGGACCTCCCAATGAACATTTCTGCCAAATTTGGTCCAAATCAGTTCAGTGGTTTCAAAGAAGAAGAAGAAAGTATGAAAAGTTTACAGACGTGGATGACGACGGACGCAAAGTGATGACAAAAGTTCACATGACCCTTTGGGTCAGGTGAGCTAAAAATTGACCTAGCACAGTATTAGCAGATTTCATCATCATCATCTTCATCTGGTCCAAAATTAATTTGTACTCGCCATGAAATAATAAAGGGAAAAAATGACTTCACTTTAAGTAACAATCACTTTCTACATGGCTGTTAAAGTGAAATGAGTAGTGCTTAAAAATGAAATTAGGAAAGGGAGGCGTTATATATAAAAAATCTATTTTATTCTTTGCTTACGGGAGACGGAATTGTATCTAAAAACCTATTTTATTCTTTGCTTTGGGAAGAGAGGATTATATCTAAAAAATCTATTTTATTCTTTACTTTGGGGAGAGGGGATTATATCTAAAAATCTATTTTTCTTTGCTACACTGCATTTGAGAGCAAATAACCACACAGAGCTAAAACATAAGTACAGCAGCACCCCCCCCCCCTTTTCTATGACCACCCTTCTGAAGTGAAAAAAGTGGTCATATATAAGAGTGTGACCTCCTTGGATAGGTACAACTTGGTACTACTCTACTATCTCAGTGCATCTGAAATCTGGCTTGATAAGAGGGGTGTACTGTTGTGCCAATGTCCTTATAAGAGGGTGACTGCTGTGTCACGAAAGAACTATTTTCCGATGGCTAAAATTTCCAGAGATTAAAAAAGAAGATTAAAATTCAAGACATGCAATGAGTAATGACAATGGTTAACGATTGAATTGATATTTATTGGTAGATATAATATGGCTTAATTAGACATATTTAGTCTGATCCTTCCCAAGGCTTTGTTTGATCCTTTCCGACAGGTGCTTTTAGTAAAATCCCATCCTACAATGAACACACTGTATACTTGACATATATAGAGTATTTACCCCTTTTCAAAACAACACTTTTGTATTGATATGAGCTTTTCAACAATACCTACTTGAAAAGAAAAAGTGTCCTGTCATTTTTGAATGTAATGATCCACTTAATTCTTTCATGTAATATTTTTCTTTGAATGCAATTTAAAAAAAATGTATAAAAGGACAATAATTATTGTAAGATTTAATGCTAAATAGACCATGCTTTGAATAATGCATTTACATTGTTCAACAATATGTTACAAATACACATGTAATACAAATAAGACATGAAGTTAAATAAAACTTTTCTTTCTCCGTCAGGCCTAAATTAAAATATTGTTTGTTTCCCCTTTGCGACCGACTCGCCGAAATCGGCGCGACTGAAATTTTTTTACAGCCCGTTCCGTGATTTTTTGTTTTTTTGCGATTTCCAGAATTTTTTCGCGTCTGATTCCGGCATTGGATTCATATTATGTAATACTCTTCCGGAGCGTACCGTGAGTCATCATTACTAAAAAACCTAGAGTCCCGACTGTTCCGAATATTCGTAGAAGCATTTTTGAGTTTGAAGCTACGTTATGTGAAATTGTATTACCTGTTTATAACACATGTAAACAGAGTGGGAAACCAATTCCCAAAAGAAACCCCTTAAAATAATAAAAAAAGAAATATGTTTTCTCTTGAAAGTCAAATAAAAACTGTTCAGTCTTCAATCTTTTCATTGATATGGCCCAACTGTTGCCAACATACAAAGATATCAGATTCTGACAATGGATAAATTTTCCAACAAGATCCCACAAGCTCGTGACAAGGGACAGCATAAATTACATTCTTTGATTACAATTGCACAGATAATATGACAATAAACAAAGATATTGGGTGTCTAGAAATCAGTTTGTCTGTCTGCCTGCAGAATCATGCTTGATAAAAAAAAATAATTCACCTACCTACCGACCCAGATCTTTCAGGCTAGGGTCGGAAAGGGGAAACAAACATATTTTTAAGGCTGGCCTCAAAATCTGGCATGCCAAGTTACCTATATATATTGTTTATTTTTAACCTTTTGGTAATAAAAAAAAATCTTATTTGAATTTGGGGCTGTCGTGATCGCATGGTAGTTGGATTTACAACTATCTATTCAATCAGTGCCTATCACCACTAATGTTGTGAGTTCGAATCACGCTCATGGTGAAGTGTACTTGATACAACATTGTGTGATACATTTTGTCAGTGATTTGCGGCAGGTTGGTGGTTTTCTTCTGGTATTCCAGAATGCTCCATCTATAAAATTGACTGCCACAATATAACTGAAATATTGTTGAAAGTGGCGTTAAACACCATCACCCTAACCCATAACCCTCTTGTTGGAATTTGAAGAAAATTATTCTATGATTATTGTTTTTACATAAAGAGCCACACATTTAAATTGACAGAATGTTAGAAATGAAAAATTAAAACAGATTTATCAAAAAACCCCAAAATAACAAATCAAAATTGGATGTAGTACCATCAGTAACACAATGAATAGAAGTCAATTTTACAACATAAAATAAAACAAAACACAGGTGGTCTATTATAGAGTCCTAAACTACGAATGGATTAAACGAGTGTGCAGATCTTGTTCCGCACATGCCAATGTGTGCATAAAAAGTACAGTGAAACTCGATGGAAAAACTAGGAAGAACTGTTTTAGATACCTAAAACTTATGTCTCCCCTTAATGCGGCCATATGTACAATAAGCTATCTGGAAAGACAAAAATGTTATGGCCCGGACAAGAAAATACTATTTAAAAAACTATTATTTGACCTTGAGGTCAAAGGTCAAGGTCCAACAAAGGTCATTACGGTATGCGACACACCGCCTTATGGTCATGCACCCACATACCAAATATCATTGACCTATCTCAAAAGAAACAATTATTCGACCTTGAGGTCAAAGGTCAAGGTCTAACGAAGGTCATTACGGTATGCGACACACCGCCTTATGGTCATGCACCCACATACCAAATATCATTGACCTATCTCGAAAGAAACAATTATTTGACCTTGAGGTCAAAGGTCAAGGTCCAACGAAGGTCATTACGGTATGCAACACACCGCCTTATGGTCATGCACCCACATACCAAATATCACTGACTTATCTCGAAAGACAAAAATGTTATGGCCCGGACAAGATAATACTATTTAAACTAGAGGCTCACCTGATTTCCTAGTGGCTGCAGATTAGTATTTGATTTGACAAAAGGAATCTAGAAAAATATTTCAAATTTTCTATTTTTGTAACAGTAGTGGCCATGTTTGTTGGTGGTAGGGGTCATGAACCATAATTCTTAAAGGGGATTTTATTCACAAACAATTTCTTCTTTTAAAACATCAGTAGTTTTTCTCAAAATGCAGCTACAATAGTCCTGAATTTCATGACTTACCATGTAGCTCTTTTTTAATTTGGATTTTTGTTGTTCTTTTCGCTACACGTGTAGCAAAAAAAAAAATCCATACAAAAAAAGAACACATGGTAAGTCATGAATTTCAGGACTAGCTCTACAAGTAATGAATTTCGTTTATTTCAACCTTTAACTATGCTTCTGCAACAGTAGTTTACATTTCCTTGAAGTCTATAAGGGAGCAACCATTTGATTTTTATGGAGGGGCAAGGAAATGATCTTGGATCCTGAATTTTTTTTTTCACAGAATTTTTGGACCTGAATTTTTTTTTTTCGCACACTAAAGTGCACAATTTTTTCTTCAAATTCGCACAAAATTTGTTTCCCCCAAGTCCGATCCTGCCTTATTTTTCTGGCCAGTTTTTGATCCTGCCTTTTTATTTCACCAAAGTTTGGAGCCTGGATTTTTATTTCAAATTCAAATATTTCAAAATTAAATGGTCGTTCCCTAACTTGCATTTTTCCATATTCTTTGCAAAAACACATTTCCTGGTGTAAGTGTGAAACGGAATTAAATTTGTGCCAAGAGTAAGTGGACGGATAAAAAAAGTTAAAATAATGTTACGATTTGAGAGTGTAAACAAAGTGTTTTCTTTGTTCAGACTTAAGATCCTTTCTACACTACGTGTATTCTAATCTTTACAACGACTACAGATTAAAGATCAACCAAACAGCAATTTATGAGCCGTCAGTTAATGTTACATACGACCAGAAAACGTGATTTTACATCCACTGGTCTGCAAAATCATCGCCAGTTGACAACGAAAACATCGGTCGCCATGTTTCTTTCTACGCAATCATAAACATAAATGTTTATTTATCACAGATCTGCTGGTTTTATTTCTCTATAAGAACAAAGAAACATCCAAAGCAATGAATTTTAGGCATAACTGTGCACCTACATGACCTATCGACAACAAAATTTTTGATGTGGAGTTATCGTTCTTGTAATATATATAACGGTAATACAGTCGACTCTCGTTATCTCGAATTCGATGGGACCATGGAAAAAATTTGAGTCAACCGTAGTTCGACTCAAGAGGAGCTATGAGAAATACCGGAAGTGTAGTTTTTTTTAACGACGAAAGGGAGACAACTCGAACGAAATTTTGAATAGCTAAAACCAGCATCGGGTCCTTCACCAGACACACGTGCAACAGTATTATCAGAAGACATTCTGAAAGACATGTTGGAAGTGAAAAAAATTTCCCCTTTTATTACAACTGTTAATTAAGAGTAAAATTTTCTCAAAATTGAGAAATTATACATCTCCTTTAATGTAAATTAATTTCCGACAAGTAATTCAATAGATAAAACGTTTCCGTTCGACCGTTGTGTTTTTTTAATAATCATTGATGTATGCTGACCCAAACGCACTTATTATAAATCGATAATTTTTTATTGTACACTTTTAACATGTGTCATAATACCAAGCCAATTCAAATATTATCACTAATTAATTTGACAGATTATGAAATAAACATGTGAAATAGCCTAAGGTAAAAATGTCAAAGTCAATGATCGGATGTTTCACCTGTGATCCGATTTTAATCCCAAGCTAATACACATGTTTTGACAGGTAAATTCGACTTAACAAATGTAAATAATATGGCTTTCTACATCTCGGGACCAAAACTTTTATTCGACACAACCGAAATTTCGACTCATCCGAATTCGACTCAACAGGAGTCAAATTATATATATTTATACACAACGAAGTTCGGGACTTCGATAAAAATTCGACTCAACCGGAAATTCGACTCAACCGAGTTCGAGATAACGAGAGTCGACTGTATATATTACGGATTTCGGCAAACAAAACGAAACGTTACTTTTGACGGCTAATACGTACAAACTTGGTAAGAAGAATACAATGATTCACAAAGAGTTCTCATTCAATCAGTTCAGTGATTTTACAGAACTATATTTTAACACATATTTCCCATAGACTCCTATGTTAAACTATGTCATGCAGGGTCCAATGTTGAACTATGTCCCGCAGTGGCAGCCATTTTGGATTGGCAAAACAAAACCTTAAAGTTTGTAGAGGACCATCCAAGGAACATTTCTGCAAAAGATCATTTTCACTGACGCCATGGTTTCTGAGAAGAAGATCTTTATACATATTTCCCATAGGGTCCAATGTTAAACTATGTCCTGGAGTGGTGACCATCTTGGATTTCAGATCAGCAAAAAGAAAAAAAACTTTACAGAAGACCATCCAAGGAACATTTCTGCAAAGGATCATTTTCAATGATTCCATGGTTTCTGAGAAGAAGATCTTTATACATATTTCCCATAGGGTCCAATGTTAAACTTTTTTCAGCGGTGGCGGCCATCTTGGATTCAGCATCTGCACCAAAAACATTTTTTTGGTAGAGGACTATCCAAGGAACATTTCTGCAAAGGATCATTTTCATTGACATTGTGGTTTCTGAGAAGAAGATCTTTGAAGGTATTTCCCATAGGGTCAAATGTTAAACTTTGTCCTGCAGTGACGGCCATTTTGGACTTCAGATCAGCACCAAAAACATAATTTTGGTAGAGGACCA
>MJUT01055451.1:477089-501374 GCA_002080005.1 Gigantidas platifrons
TTTTGGTAGAGAACCACCCAAGGGTCCTTCACACCATAAAACAATTCCATTGGCTGTGTAGTTTCTGACAAGAAGATCTTTGAAAATTGAGCCAATCAAAACACATTATTGGCCCTGGCCGCCATGTTGAATTCCTGATCGAAACAAAAAACATAACTTTTATAGAGGACCTCCTGATGCACATTCCTGCCAAGTTTGGTTCCATTTGGCTCAGTGGTTTCTGAGGAGAAGATTGAAATGTGAAAAGCTAACGACGGACGATGGACGCCAAGTGATGGCAATAGCTCACATGACCCTTTGGGTCAGGTGAGCTAAAAACAATTATTTGACCTTGAGGTCAAAGATCAAGATTCCACGGCCATAATGGTACGTGACACACCGCCCTATGGTGATGCACCCACATACCAAATATAATTGACCTATCTGGAAAGACAAAAAAGTTATGGTCCGGACAAGCTTCGCTGAAAAGAAGTGGAAGAAGAAGCGGAATCGGAAGCAGAAGAAAAAATCAGACTAAAACAATATGTCTCACTTCATTCGAGGGGAGACATGATAACGAGAACGAAAATAAACAATTTATTTCACATGTGAATAATAGGGATGTTTTTCATCAAGAAATCACACCTATCAATATGATAAGCAACTTTAATTATTTCCCTTTTTTAAAGGTGTGATGAATTTTTCTCACATATTATAAAAACCAATAATTAAGTTTCAGCACATTTTAGTTATCATAGAATCTGTGATACTTATATCACAATGTGTTATTTTCTGATGTAGATATCTTCACACATTACAGCATTACAAATATTAATATAGGGAAATATATTTGACAGGTATCAGGTTTTCAATAAGTTTGATTTATATCAATATTCCCATGCCACATATGTTATTAATTAATATTTGCACCCTTTTCTCGGTAAAAATCAAGGATTGTCTATTAAACAAATGTATGCTTTGAAAAGAATATTTTTGTATTATTAGGGACAAAAGAATGTTTTCTAAATTATCAAGGATAAAAAATAAAAAAGAACACAGGCAACTTCTATAAATAGATGAAGATAAAGGGCATCAAAAAAACAATTTCTATATCTGATTTCAGTTTTATCATGGCAGTCAATCTTCTTGGTACACTGAGTGTGAAATTGTTGTATAAGAGTGCAGAATTATTTTAGTATACATTTTGTACTTTGATTGGAAGACGGTAATTTATATTTACGGTTGCGGTTGCGGATAATGTCACACACAATTTATGCTGCCAAATTCGAGTGGACAATAATTAATTTACCATGGGGAAGTCAGTCACACTGGACATACACATTTTATGATGGGAAAATCAGTGTATCTGTAACAATAATATTGAGTTTGCGTGCTTTAATTGCATGTCGCATATTATTAATTTTGGATATGTTGATTATTTTCAGTGAATATAGATGTTAAAACGTTAACAACCATGTAAATAATTTTATTTAATTATTTAATTACCTGGCTTAAATGTGTGCATCGACCCATGTGCTGATGAGATTATACCCAATCCATAAATTGCTCGTTTGTTTACAAAGCGAAAGAAGGACATCATGTTAGAATGTCTCATAATCTAAGCTACATGGCAAGAACAACAAAAATCATATAGATTTTTTTTTCAATAATTTAACTCAAGTCAAGGTTGAGGTATTATTTTAGTTTTTTCTTTTGGCACGAAAGTAAGATAGATTATTCCCGGATTGATAAAAATGTCAACTTTTAATTGGTCAATTACCAGTGGGTACAAAACCCATGGACCCAGCTGGTAATTACGTAATATCACTGTGGGTCTTCATGTTGCTATACCTGATGTCAGGATGATGCCAAAGTTAAAGCGCTTTGCATTCAACATGGAGAACATATTTTTCTAAAGGGGCATTAGCTACGATTTTGACAAAAAAATTATGTTTTGGAAATTGGTAAATAGCTTTAAAATGATGAAATAAAGGTAAATATTTCACATTAAACAGCTTATCGAACCACTTTCCACCTTTTGAGAACGAAAATTACCATCGATTACTTATTTGCTTGCAAGCAAATAATTTGACCTCGCTTTTTCCATATGCAATTGACTTTACTAGTGACAGGTAAAAACGAATAATTTGTATTTTGTCACTTATTAACTGCAAACTTACATGGTTCTTTGTCCGTAATTAACACCGACTAAAAGCAGATTCACAAAAAATAAGAAATAAGTGCATTGATGTACTGATTTAATGACGATTCAACAAACTCCGTAAACAATGTAGAAAATTATTAAGAAGGCGTCCATTTCTTGATCGATCTCAAAACACGAGCAATTTCACGTTTTTTCCCCGATGCACGTACATTTCATAACATTTATAAGTTACAGAAACACATTTTATTAAGGCATCAATCTTATCTGATAGTTTTTATGGGGAACAAAAATTTACGATTTGGCAGATAATGCCCCTTTAAGAAACAAAATTTAAAAGTCAATAAATGCAGAAAAACACACCAAATCATGTTGCAAGATTTAAAGTTCCTACTATATTATTGATGGTCATGCTTACCATGTAGTGTAACATTTTGCTTATTTGCGCTACATGAAACTTTGATTTTGTTGTCATTTTGTGTCTTTATAGAAATTGTCAATTGTTTGAATACAATCATTTTAAAATAATTTTGCATTATGTCTTCAGTTTTCAGGCTATATAGAAGTGGTTCAGGGTGGTACAATTTCAATTCCCACGGGTAGACACGGAGATAACTGATAATGTACAAGAAAAATGCGACAGACAAAATATTAATATCCAACATATATATTTTCCTAAAAAGCATCCTTCTGCAAAACACCTGATTAAAAATTATCAAGATATAAGTACTGGGGCTATTTAACAAAATATATATATATACAATATACGTACATTGTCGGAAAATATATATAATTTATTTGTAGCTTTTCTAGCCTGTTTCGGAGCAAGTGCAAATTAATTTTATATTTAACGACAACCGACAACCAACGTATATTGTGTTTATCCTGCAATCTCAATTGGTCCAAAACACCTGCTAAATTTGAAACAAAGGTGTGTGTTCTAATTGCTTCCAATGGTGTCACCTGTGACGTCGGTGCTTATACTGTTACCATTTCTTTCTGTGGAGTTTTCTTGATAAGGGAGACAACTTTGTCAATGTGAGGTTTTCTTGATAAGGGAGATAACTTTGTCAATGTATTTAACAGGGATCACATTTATATCATTCACATTTAAAAATTACTATAAACTGAAGTCAAGCAGAAACATTTTTTAATTACTATTAGGCTTTAAAAAAACAAGTAAGAAAGGCATCTAGAGGAATTAAAAACATTTGATATCTGAATCTGTCGCCCAGTTTCATTATAAAATGTGTAAGTTGGGTGTGTATCAATACATGTTACACCTTATCATATAATATACATATTAAATATGTTAATAACTCTGGAAAATGCTGATGTTTCAGGATTTTTAATTGTTAACTAATGTGCTTTTTGCGAGAATTATGATAATGACTGTCTAGAATCCCTAAATCTGGATGATGTATTCATTATAGGCTTATGTCTATGTAATGTCCTTATTTTCACAATTTTTTTTATTCCTTCAGTAAAGGTAGACAATGATTTCATAGTTTGAGCTATTTCCTTTCCTTTAAAAAAAGTTACAGATTTAGCTGTACTGAAAAGAATGGCTAGTACAAAAATAGTTCTTTTACCTAAAAATTGTTAAAAATCACCTGGTTTAAGTCATTATAACTTAGAATTGTAAATGACTGAGTTAGGCAGTGTGTAGATTTTAACAGTTACAGTCTTTTGCCTTCATTTTTTTCACTTAATTGCTTGTAAGCCAAATTAAGAACAAAATTTCTATTTATCCAAACAAATTCTTTCATAATTTTCACTTGTCCGAATACAGTTTTACTTTTCCCGGGCTTCGGGAATGTGGGTTAGCGCTAAGACTGTAGATATATATTTTTTTCTAATATATAACTGAATATAGTTTAATTGTAAAGACATAAACTAAAAAAAAAACATATTTCAAAAGAAATATTATATAGTATAAAAAAATTTAATTTCAAATTAGTGCTATTTAAAAATCAATTGAATTGTATGTTATCTACATGTTTTAAGATTTAACTTGTCATTTAAATAAATAAGATAACATAAAAGGTTCCTATCAATCAAGATACTGAAATAAAGTAAAACACCAGTGTTGCTAAATCAACTAAAACATTAGGTTTGATTCAAACAACATTACAAAATCCCCAACAACTCTCATGTTTTGTTACTATAAATAGGATGCAATTTTTCCCAGATTTACAAACAGCTGACTCCAAACAGATCAAGGTCACTGAGTATCAAACTGAACAAAGAGAGTCACCATAAGGATAAATATAAAATAAAATTTAAAAGGTTAAATTAGCAAACCTATGTACCCGTATTTGCAAATACTATTAAAGTTGCATATTTTGCAATGGAAATGTATATTTTGTGGACTGAAATAATTATATTTCATTTTAATTCAGTGTTTTTTTAGATTTTCTTCTTAAATAATATATTTTGCATTCCGTTTCCCATAATATTAGATTTTATATAAGCAATTTACCAGTAAATAAAACCAGACAAAATTGTTGATTTGACTGTCTTTTGAGCTTCACCTATTAGTTTGGTTTCTTTTATTCTTGAGATGTCATATAATGTTTGCTTCATTTTTCTTTGTACACAAACTTAAAACAAAGAAAATCAAAGCTATTTTTTTATTTCTTGAAATTAATACAGTCAAACCTGACCAAGCAGTAAAAAATTAAGCAGTCATTTGTATTAAAAGGTCACCATTTTTCTTGTCCTGTCATTAAAAATTTCATATACAGTCAAACCTGTCTTATGTGAATTTCTAAGGGAACAGTGAAATATGGTCACATAAGACAGGTGGTCGATTAATACAGGTTTAATATTGATATGAAATGCACTGTGAAGGGAAATAAAAATTAAGGTGACCTATTACAAGTTATTGCTTAATAGAGGTGGTCACTAAAGCTAGCTTGACTGTAAATTGAACATGTTTTAAGATGTCACCTGTCTTCAAAGACCACCTTTTCTTCTTTTTCTTCTAAGGTGACCTCTTAATACAGGTTTTACTATCTACATTTGTATTTTTCTACCAGAAACTAAAGTGCAAAAATAGTATCAGTCTGGTTAGTCTACACAACAATTTCCCTTTTATCATGTACAAATGTAAACAAGAGATTAGGAAAGGGTTAATTGTTTACTCCATTACAATATTACACCAGACAAGATAATATCTTCATATTTAATTTGTTCTTTGTCCTCTGGTGTATGTTCAAGGACTACTTTCATATCGCTTGTCCAAAAATCCACTGGGCACATAAAAATAGATCATTCGAGAATAACATATGAATTTCTGTTTACGTACTTTACATTTATAAGTAAATGTACAATTTTTGTAAATCCCATGGTCGCAGTCTTCGCGTTATCCTATTTGCCCAAAGCACGGGACAAGTAAAACTGGACAAGTGAAAATTATAAAAGAATTTGTTTGAATAAGTAGAACATTTTTTTCTAAATTTGGATTACGACCAAGTAGATGAAAAAAATTAAGGCAAAGACTGTGGTCGTACAATTTTTGTATATCCCATGGTCCAAGAAGAATATTAATTATTAAGTTTCCATAAGAATGAGCCCACTTGAGACTAAGTTACATGATTTAGATAAAGCCACTAACAAAATACAGCCACAAGATCAATTTTGTTCATTGTTTTCATATGAAAACAAAAGAGAAGAAAAACAATATGCCCATTCTTTTGTTTCATGATTCAGGACCCCCCCCCCCCTCTAAGACATAACATAAAACATTATAAATTATATTCTTCAGAGCATAAACAAATAAACCTGACACAATTCATATTAACATGAGAAAACAAAAAAAATAATGGTACAGAAATTACCCTCATTGTCCCTCATTTTTTTATTGTTGTGGTTTAAGTGGGTTTTAACAGTACTTTTGAGTATTTGTTATTAAACTGGAGTCTTTTGTCCTTATTACACTGGTAGAACAGGTTTCTAAACATATTAAAAATGATTAAAAATGACCCACTTTCTGTCACGATTTACAAACAAACATTGAAAATCTGTACTGATAATGATAATGGATTATATAGTAAACCCTACATCTGTTGGCCATGTTAAGGAATGTTTTGATTCCAGTCATCACAGTGAAAACTATTTACATAAAACCCTCAGTCTTAATGCAAACGGCAGACTATTTACAAATGGCCAAGAGTTTATCCTAAAAGTGTTAGATTTACCAGTAGACAATGTTTTACAGTCATTGTATAGGAACACAAATTACAAAGTTTTTGAGCAACATTAAACAAAAATAAAATGATCTAAAATTCAAAGGTACATAATGAGTCCTGTAAACAATAACAATGGCATTACCCCACATCAATAACAGGTGTTCAAATGTTTACATCCCTATCCAACTCCCCATACTTCAGGACTTTCAATAAGGGGCTGTGCCAGGTAATATTACCTGCCTAAAATGGTCTTTGGTACCACCCGATTTTAAAAATGTTGTATAAGATAATAATGAAAATTCTTCAAATTTTAATAAAAAGTACCACCTATAAATAGTGAAGCACTGGTACACTTGAAAAATATTGAAAACCCTGATAATTTTCCAGAGGACATTAAATGTTGTTGCCCTGATTGTTACATCCCCCCTCATTTCTGAATAATGTTTGCATACATTGTGGAACTTCTTCTGGTCCTCAATATGTATGAAATATTTGCTTCTGGATGTTGAAACATGGTTCTACAGTATGTAATCAGTGTATAATTTGAAACAGACCAGTTTAATGTAATTACCCTATAAACATACATGGAAGATGCTTGTTTTTATGTATCTGTTGATCAGTTTAAACTTGATTTCTTCATTACCATAAGTCTAATGAAGATTATCTATTTTTCTGGTCCTCCAGATTCCAAAAGCCTTAGAAATATAAGACTGGCCTTATTAAAATAGACCATTGGCAAATATGTTTTAGCTGGATCTATCTGTTCATTTCAATTTTTTTTTTAAATTGCTGTTGGAATTCAATATGGTATAGAATTGAAAATAGACATTTACTTTCTATAAAAAGGAAATATCCTATGAGTTCTTCTTCCCTATTCCTCTGTTTTGAACATTTTATTTCACCTTATTTTTCTGTATATTTCTTTATTATTATCGTCTAAATATATCATGTTGCAAAGTTTATTTGTATAATAATAGCCATTATGCCCAATCAGTTTTTTGTTTATATTTTTGTAAAAGGGAAAGGACTTCACTAATGTTGTTAAGTGTCCAATTCCATTTTTATGCAAATAAAATATTCTTAAACAAAAACAAGGGCAACAATAATACTGCACTATCATATCTATGACACTTTCCCTGGGGGTAATAATTGATTTTATCATATTATCAGTCCTAATGATTAGACAAATGGACATTTGATTGTCCTTGCCCATGGCTAAAGGTCTTGTAATGCAGCACTCACCCAGAATACAGATCAATAGGGCAATAATGACTGGTCTTTGTCCATCGACCCTCTTTAGCCTACAAGTAGAAAATAAAAACACCTGTCTGAAATAAATGCAGGGATTATACATGGTGATATCTGTGACACTTTAATTAGCGACAGGAAACAAATTTCCATAAATACTTACAAATTAACAATGTATATTTTTTGCAAAAACACACATATATATATTTTGTATTATATATCAGTCTTCGCGTTAACCCACTTGCATGAAGCCCAGGACAAGTAAAACTGGATTCGGACAGGTGAAAATTATGAAAGAATTTGTTGACTAAATATTTTTTTTCTTTTAAATTTGGCTTTCGGGCAAGTAGGTGAAAAAAAATTAAGGCAAAGAATGATATATAAATATACCTACAGGTATCTAGAATTTTAGATAAAATATACCAGTTGTAGTTTTGATTGTTAAGCATTAACGGTAATACATTTCTGTAATGTGTGGACAAATTAGACAGAGACTAACTATAATANTTTTACTAAGTAAGAAAGAAAAAAGAAATTGCAATCTCCAAATTTTAATTACTTCCTGTTCTGTTCAGTCTCGCTCAAATGCAAAGTTTGGGACCTATTTACAAAGCAAAAAATGTGTATTCTCTCATGTTTATGCTAGTTATTATTCACAGAGCATTTGTTTTGAAATTATTTCTTGGCATCATTCATCTTGACAGAAATCATGGTTGTCTGCAGGACTAATCTTCCGTATATCCTTTTGACTTCGAGCTCGAATGCTATAATCTAAACTCTCCGGTATTTTACTGCTTTCAATAAAATATGTACACATCACCAATATTTTTTTTTAAATAAAAAATAATATTATGAAATTTTGTCATTTTTAACAAAAGTCGGCAATATGGGATTCGGCAAAATGGACTCGGCAATATGGGAATCAGCAAACTGGGATTCGGCAATCTGGTACTAATTCATATCATCATCTAATTCTCGAATACAAAATTTTTTGCTATGATTTTGAGAGCATTGTAGTTGGTAATGTTTGACAGTCAATTGATATGTCTGGGCTGTGGTATTTAACACCACTTTCAGCGATATTTCAGTAATTCATATGTCTATATGTAGGAGGACCAAAAAAAAGGGGGGCATTTAAAGTATTTTGATGCACCATGACCAAGAACACACATTTCTTTTTCATGCATGTCACATTGAACTAGGTGTATGGAAGCAAGATATAATTAAAATTCATAAGTTCTTTGAAGATCACACACCCCTCCATTAAACCTTGTTATGATACTGTAATTATGTTTTCATACTTTGGTAAGAAGCATTATCCTATTTAAAGAATATGCATATATGCATACAAAATGACATATCATGTTCTATCTGTCAGTGCATCTCTCGTTTGTCACCTACCGTGACAGCTGATTTTATGTAAACATTGCTTCACTGACTTCTTATTGCTATCAATAGGCCAAGCAATGACGGTCTGATTCCTCACCTTTTTGTGCTTAAAGTCAACTTTGTTCAAAATCATAATTCAGTCCACTATCTATTAAATTTTTTATGAACAAAGGCATGGTGTCCCATTCTTTTCTTTTTTTTAAATAAAAGTATGAATCTGTCAAAGCCTAAAGAATCCTTTTAAATTATTTTCTAGTAAAGTGTGTCTTGATTCACAAGGAGTGTGTGTGCTCGGGTGAAATACTGTCCTTTATGTCAGGAGAATTGATAAATACAGCAGTTGGCGGGATTTTCCCCTGAAACATCTGTCACATTTTCAATAATGTGAGAAAACTGATATTTAGCCTTAATGTTAAATGATCATGCTGTTTTGCATAAGACATGGCAGTTATAAGATTACCCATGTAAAATATTGATAGGAGGTCTTAAGTAGTTACAAAAGATCAAAGGGCACCTATCAATTTCTATTATATCATGGACATTTTAATGTATAGGATTCAACAATAACAACCCTATGGACAGTAAAGGACACTACATGTACACACAATTTTTATGTCAATTTTTTGTCTAAGAAAATTTTTCTTTTTGTTTGATTTTCAAAAGCACTATAAAGATCCTTAATTTGTGTTGTTTTCTGAAATTCCACAAAATCCTTTGTTCATCTTTCCTAAGGAATGAATCAGTGATACATTGGGAATTCCATTCAATGACAATACATTAAAAAATAACGATTCCAACGGAACTGCCTTTAAAGAAATCAAAATCAGCATCCTAGTGAATGAAATAGAGATACAAACAGTTTCTTTATTAATCTAAATTGTGGAATCTGACACAGAGGAAATATAAATATTCAGAAAATTTTCACATATGTGACCTTTTTCTACCCCAAAAATTCTTCCTTTTCAAGGTTTATAGGATTTGGAATTACATGAAGTAATTTATACTAAATATAATAGGATTTTGAGATTATATATACCGGTACTAGTAAATATAATAAAATAAGGATAATTAATAATTATTGATTTATTTTATTACTCAGACTTTTATTTAGTAAATATTTAGTTGCCTTGTACACATTGTTTTCCATGATTTTGACATAATAAGTGCAATACCTGCTTTCAAATAAAAGTTTAAACTGTCCATTCTGTATTGCATGAACTGTTCAAACTGTACTGTATGAACTGTCCAAACTATATTGTATGAACTGTCCAAACTCAACTGTATCATATGAACTGTCTAAACTATATTGTATGAACTGTCCAAACTTTATTGTATGAAATGTCCAAACTATATTGTATGAACTGTCCAAACTTTTAATTGTATGAAATGTCCAAACTGTATCACATGAACTGTCCAAACTGTACTGTATGAACTGTCTAAACTATATTGTATGAACTGTCCAAACTTTATTCTATGAACTGTCTAAATAATTGCATGAACTGTCTAAACTGTGCACACTGTATTGTATGTACTGTTTTAACCATAATTTATATACTGTTAATCCTGTATTGTATGTACTGTTTTAACCATAATTTATATACTGTTAATCCTGTATTGTATGTACTGTTTTAACCATAATTTATATACTGTTAATCCTGTATTGTATGTACTGTTTTAACCATAATTTATATACTGTTAATCCTGTATTGTATGTACTGTTTTAACCATAATTTATATACTGTTAATCCTGTATTGTATGTACTGTCATTGCAGTTTTGTAAAATCATATTGTATGAACTGTTCAAGCTGTACTCTATGAACTGTCCATTAACTGTAGTTATGATTGATACTTCTAACTCTCTCCATTTTCACCTCATTTGATATGACTCATGCTACAAAATGTATTAATTCCCCCATTTTTCTATCAAAAAATGTCAATTAAAAGAAATCAGACAAAAATTAAAAATAATGGAAGCAATCTTTATTCCGTTACATTAAACAAAAGCAATTGTAAATTAAATATCTGCCCAGTTATCAAAATCTATTTCAAACTCAAATTTCTATAAAATTCTATTTTTCAATTAAATTAAATATCTGCCCAGTTAACAAAATCTGTTTCAAACTAAAGTTTCTAAAAAATTCTATTTTTCATGTGAAGCAGAAGTGTTGATCTTTAGATCAAGCTACATTGTATTTTTCAATCAATCAAAGAGTCTAAAAATTCACTGTTATAATAACGGTTTTAAATTGTTAACATTTGATGAATGGGGTGGCAGGTGACAGGACAATGGTCACATGGTCACAGCAGGTAAAAATCATACCGTTATGCCTGTTGTCAAGTTCTACATGACCAATCAAGATAACTGTAAATTTCTTAACAAAGGGACTTTTTGAAAGCTTGAGATAAACCTAGCAGATGGCTATCAGGCTTCACAAAGGATCTGAAGGCCCAGACATGTCCACACAGATTTAAATTAAATTGAATTTTCTTTGTGGAACCACACTGTTATTATCTGGTGTGTTGGATAATGGAGTAATTAAGGAATCTTTATTGGGGGTTTTTGTTATGAACAATTATGTCAATATCAAGCTTGATGGCAGATTATGTGATAAAAATTTTTATTGTTTGTATATGAAACTGTAAAGTGAGGATTATTTTACAAAGAGATTTTCATGTAAATACAGGAAAAATACTTATATAGGGGTATATCTAGTGTATATTTAGAAATAATAAAAATATGGATGCAGTCTGTGCCAAAAACATTTTGACCAACTAGCATGAACAGCATTTTAGAAGAATTATTTCTACTTGATTAAGCATTTTTTACTAGCCGGAACCATTTCTACTAGACTGGGGTGTAGGGCTAGTGGTTTTTGGCTCAGTCTGTGGATGTAAATGAACATGAGAGACTATCTAACAGTACACTTAGACACAAATTAAAATAGAGGAACAGATGAAATAGAAAATTCTGTCTTTTCATATCCCAGTGAAAACTCCCCATTAAAAACATGGGCCATACAGCAGATATTTTATTATTTCTGTTTCCATGGTCAATTTTTAATTTGAAAATGAGTTAGGGTTATGGTGCTTAATGCCACTTTCATTAGTATTTTAGTTATATGGTGGCGGTTATATGATAATTAGTAACTGATTTATAATAACTGATATCTAGTCCTTTGGATTTTTAGGAATGGAAATCGTGATCATAACTTTCCACAAAAAAAACCCCAACTGTAATGACAAGTAATTTTCGTGTATTTACAATTCATCACGCCATATCAATTTAACCTATAGATGTTCTAGCGCATATTGAAAATAATTTTGATCTCAACTTGTGACTAAAGAAAGACTATAGTAGTACAGTAGCAAGTACTAATTAATGGATCTTAGCCTTTAATCTTTCTCTTCTATATAACACACGACAATTGAACAATTGACGTAGATGGAGGATAATAATATACATAAATATTTGAAAGAAAAAATCATGAGTTCTGATGTATAGTTAAATAACCAAACAACTTATTTCCCAAAGCTACGAAATATATATATTAAAATAATTGATGAAAAATGATCATATTCACGAACTTATTAAGGGATTCCTTATGGCAACATGTATTGTGCAATAAGAACATATTCCTTGAAACATTCACATAAAATCGTGGATCAAATGTATAAATGCCCACAGAAAAGATAGTCATGTCTTCAAACATGATAAGATCCTAGATCCTGCCTTAAAGGTATTACAATATGTATGTTATACATTTGTCACGTCACGCCTTTTATCCTATATTTAAAACCACGGAACATTATCACTTGAAAGATAATTTAAAACTATACCTTGGGGGACTTTTGTATATTGACCGACAAATATAAATCTGTTATACATTTTTGTACCTTCAAGAAATATCAAGACAGACCAAAAATAGGAAATTTACCACGATATATGTTCATACATACATACAAATGTGGACTTAAAACAAGTTCAATACTTTCAAATCTATTTGCTGATAAATAACAGTAAACACTGCACGAATTTTTTATCAAGATAAATGTGAACAACCTGTTAAAAGTACAGAACAAAACCATTGTACATTTGTACAGGACTATCAGTCTTATGTTAAATTAGGTCAGTAAACAACTTATATAAAGTTCTGTATTCACACAAACAGTACATACTGAATATTAAATGTCAAAATCTGTATCACATGCTGTATCAACTCGAGAACCCTATATCACCCCAAGGGCCACTGGCCCGAGGTGTGATATAGGTCGAGGGTTGATACAGCATGTGATACAGATTTTGACATGTAATGTTCATTATATCATATATTTCAACCATGCCTTTGATAATACATGCATTTTATTAAAATTTTGAATTTCTTTGAAAATAAAAAAAAAAATTAATTTTGAAATTTGTTTTGAAATTTTGAAAATTTATGAAAATTTTGAATTTTTTTGAGAATTTGAAATTTTTTGAAAAATGTTGAAATTTTATGAAATTTTGAAATTTTTTGGGTATACGATATAGGGTATGTGATATAGGGTATGAACGATATAGGCTTGGGACAATCATTGATAATGCATATACAAAACACCTGTATTTTAATCTTTATAAATGATATAATGAAATATTAAACCAATGAGGGGCTGTTGTGGTCGTAATCGTGATCATATGATAGTTGGATTTATAACTATGTACCTACAAATGTATGCAATCCGTGCCTATCATCACTAACATTGTGAGTTCGAATACTGCTTAGATTAGAAAGGCCATCGACTCATTCCATGTGACCAGAACACATGTTACATTAAGTCTTTCCATAAGACAAGAACAGAATGATATTTCTTAATATTTTAGAAAGGGTTATAACTCATTGCATGTGACCAGATTGTTAAAACAATAGATTAAAAAGGCCATCGACTCATTCCATGTGACTTAAGAACACCCCATTACATTTAAGTCTTCCTATAAGTCAAGAACAGAATGATATTTCTTAATATTTAAGAAATGGTCATTTGTAATTCATTTGCATGTGACCACACTGATAAAACAATATATTAGTGAGGCCATTGACTCAATCCACATGACAAGACAGATAAAATAATTGAGAAAGTCTTTAACTAATTGACAAGATCGGGCTGATAGGACAATAGATTACAAAACTCAGTCCATGGGACCATATATCTAAAGCACAAAGGCTTCCTTCCTGTTTATATTAAACAAAAAGCTATATTCCGGGTGCAGCAAGTCATGATAAAATAAAGGGGCGTAACTCTGGAGCATATCACACTTCATAGCCAAAATCAAACTTGACCTGTATATTGTGGTCAAAACCACTCTGCAAAAATTAAATTTCGAAACCCTTGGCAAAGAAAAACGAAAGTTTAAGCAAGAAGACCACATTCTTTCCATTTTTGATTCCTTGGCATAACTCTTAAACAACAAAAGGATAATAACAATATTGAAACATGATATCTGTATTAGTCTATAAAACTTCCAAACCATCTGTCTAAAGGAAACTAAAATCAGGGCTGCTGTGGTCGCGATCATATGGTAGTTAGATTTACAACTACACGTGAAATCCCTGCATATCACCACTATTATCATAAAAGTTGTGAGTTCAAATCCTGCTGAGGCGAGGTCTACTCAATACAACATTATGTGATAATGTTTGTCAGTGACTTGCTACAGATGGTGGTTTTCTCCATAAAATTGTAAATTGCTACTATTAATACTGCTAATAGTACAAATTACTAATAGGAAATGTCTCATCTCTTTCATAATAAGAAAAAGACAATAGATGTCATTCTTTACAGGAGAAATCAACCTATTTCCTCTTGTTTTTAAATAGATTTATTTTTAAATTCTTTTTTTTATCGCTAATTAATACTGTATATTGAATAGATGATTAAACATAATTTCATATTATATTATCACCAATCTATCACCAGATTGATTTTGTCCATATGACAAGTTTGAGATTTAATCCACCTGATTGAGATAAACAGATAACAGATTAATTAGGTCGATGTGACAGGAGTCGTTCATTTCATCAACAAACAGAAGTTTCCAGATAGCAGGATAATGACTACATTTGTATTAGTAAAACATTTCATAACTCTATGCAACAGTACACTCAATCTTCTTAGCATATAATTAGATCGATTTAGTTTATATATTTGCCATGAACTACAAAAAAACAACAGGGACTGTCTCAAAAGTATTAGTTCCTGTTTTTGTTGTTAGTGGAATTGCTTTGACTTATTTTTTTCTATTTTAATGGTATCATGTATGAATGATTAGGATTTATTTATAACTTTTCTACTTAGTTTAGCCATCTACAGAAACAAGAGAACCACTGAATTTCTTTTCAACGACTCTTAATAGGGGCCCTTGTGGTCGTGATCGTATGGTAGTTGGATTTACAACTACCTATGCAATAAGTGCCTATCACCACTATCCTTGTGAGTTCGAACCCTGCTCGGGCAAGGTGTACTCACTACAACATTATGTGATAAAATTTGTCAGTGACTAATTGCAGCAGGTCGGTGGTTTTCTCCAGGTACTCCACCAATAAAACTGACCGCACCGATATAACTGAAATATTGTTGAAAGTGGCATTAAACACTATAACCCTAACCCCAATATTCGTGTTCCATTTCAAAGTTTGATCAAAAATAATAAAATTTAACGATACACATTTTCAAGATTTTTCTTAAAAAGTATATATTTTTTCTTTTAATTGAGGTAACAAAAAATCTTCACTGTATGCATATTAATAAAAAAAAAAAGTCTTTGAGAGACTCCCCTTTTATTTCACAATCCTTGATTTTTTTACTGAAGTCATCAGAAACTGTAGTTTGAATCATCTTGATGAAAAATCTTAGCCAAAATAGTACAAGGAGATAATAGAGATCCATGAGTACAATCTCTTCTGATAATTAACTTTTCTTCCACTTGTTTCTTAGTTTATATCTTTTATTTGATAATGAAAAGGTTTTTTTTGCCCTCGAGAGGAATTGGAAAATGGTAATAATCCCTTACTTAAGTGTTTTTCTCCTCCTGAAGAGAGGGTATTGCTTTTCAAGAGGGAATCTACATCTGTATTGGAAAGAGGAGTTAGATCACTTGTTTATTCCACTCAAAACATCTACCCCTCCCCCTTTTCCCCCTCCAAAAAAAATAAAACAAAAACAAAACAAAAAAATTCTTATAAATAACATAAAGAAATATTAATGTGTCGACCAGAAAACCTCAACCTTACTTTGCCATTGTGTTGTCTGTCCTATGATTTACAGATTCTGATTAACCCTTTGGATTCTTTAAACCCTTCTTACATGTAATTTATTATCTAGTTTATATTATTATATATGGTTATGTAGCGAAACATTTTTGGGCTAAACTTATTGATTTGTCATAAACATTTTCTATGTAACATACAAAATATACATTCGATGTACTGGCATATAATAAAAACATTTTAAAGATTCATATTAATTTGTTTATTTAAAAGCCTTCACGAAAAAACTTTGGGTTAGTTTCTTCAATGCACGAGTGTAAAATAAATGTATTTCACAATCAACATGTAATAACTAAATATAGCCATAATCTCATTTCAGATATTGTAGTTTGTACATTTGTATTTGACTCTCCAATTCTGGTAAAAAACGTTTACAAGTGTTTTTTCTTGCTAGTTTATTACATAAGACAAATATATATTACTGGGAGGTTTTTCAAAATGGAGTGGTACCAGGTACTTTTACCAATTCAAAATGGTACATGTACCTCCTCATTTCAAAGAGTTTTGCACAATATACTGGTATTCATGATAATTTTGTTTAATTTTAATAAAAAGCACTGCCTGCAAATACTGTAAAAACTGGTAAGCATATTGAAAAACTGGTACAAGAATCTAATGAAAAAATCTAGGTCCTGGCTTTGTACAGGGACAAAAACATGGGCAGATTAAAGCAGTTCTTTATTTTCAAGGGTCAAACAATAAAAATGTATACCTTATTCCTTACAACTACAAAAAAACCCACACTTTGACAGAAATGACAACACCATAATTGACATAATTAACCTTTGTAAAAAAGAATCCTTAATAACCCAGCTACAAACTCCTTTTTAAATATTATAAATATGACATTTGAAGAAGCATCTCTACATGCAACACATTATCTACCACTTAGCATTACATTAGTACATGTATATCTGTACATGACAATCCAATCTGTACAGCATGTATAATACAGAAAATAATTAGAAATCTCTGTATGTTCATCCATATAAGTGAAGACAGTGTGTGACAATTGTATGTGATTGATGACGCAAAACCTCTTGTGTAACTTAAATCCAATATGTTAATGGATGGATTAGTGAATTTACCCACAGACTCCAATAATAGAGACTGAAAATCATCTATTTTGTTGTTGGTATTAGTTGCCTTTAATTTGTTCACAAATGGAGAAAACGACAATATCTACATTTTCTAGCTACATCAAACATGACAAATTTTCTTCTCCTTTTTTTATACTTATTTTGTAAATCAAAACAAAAAACGGGGAGGGGAAGAGATGAAAAAAAAAACCCCCAACAACTGCAACAATTTAAATATCTTGATGTTTATCCATATAAGTGAAGACAATGTGATAATTTTATGTGATGACGCAAAACCTCTTGTGTAACTTAAATCCAATATATTGACGGATTAGTGATATTACCCACAGGCTCCAATAACATCCATTTTGTTGTTACCAGTTGCCTTTCATTTGTGCACAAATGGAGAAAATGTCAATTTCTACATTCTACATGACAACTTTTCTTCTCTCTTTTTTTAATATTTATTTTATAAAACAAAACAAAAAAGGGTGGATGGAAAAAAACAACATCTGTAACAATTTAGTTACAGTTTAAATTAATCTTCAACATAAAATATAAGTTTTTTGGCCTTTTAAAGTCACATCCCTTATTGCAGGGTTAGGGTTATTTGTGTTTAACGCCACTTTCAATAATGTTTCAGTTATATCGTGGCGGCCAGTTTTATTGGTGGAGAAAACCACTGATCTGTTGCATCCCTAATTGCAAAATCACAAAGTGTGACATATAAATTGTATAGCAAGATCTTTGTCCTATAACAGGAAATTAATGGGGAAAAAATAACTATTCACTTCAATTGAGAGATTGTATCATATGAGAATGACTCTTATGAATATAAAAATGGTGAATAAGGAAGAATTACTTTTCCTAATAAATCATTAGTACAATGAATATAAAACTGGGGTTCCGACTGTATGAGATGGCCTTTCCTCTACCTTTGCAAATCAGTGTCTATCATCACTAAACGTTGCAAAAGACCCTTTGTTCAGATGGGCACATAGAAACATAAAAATAAATTTCATGGAAAATAAAATTTGGAACTAAAGTAAAGGAGTCACTGATTAATAATAGTGTTACAATGACACGAACAACTACGGATGGTGATCCCAAAACATGTCTGTTCTACTACACGGGCACACAGAGGCGACACAAAAATAGATTCCTCTTAATTTATAAAATAGACATGTCAGTCATATAACATAAAATTCAAGAAACATGTAATACATATGATTGATAAATGTCATGTTTGGAGACTTTACATTAGGAAATATCATGTCAAACCAGGATATTAAATTCACTCCATCTTTTGTAAAACATTTGTCAACATTGTCATAAAAAGACAATTATTTAAATTACATCACTGTCAATCAATACACAATATTTTCAATTTCAATATTGTCAATTTCATAACATGTCAAACTGAGTCATTCAATCTTTGAATAAGTTTCCATCAGCTGATATTGATTTATTTTAGCAAATTTTGATGAAACAACATTGGTTTTGTGGTAAAAGTTCCTATTAAAAACATGACCATAATCATAATGTCTTATTAATATGTAGATGATTAGAGAACTATCTAATTCTTCTTCTACAATCAAAAGTATGAAATTCACAGCCATTTTTTTTATGTAATTTGAAATACAATATGTTTCGTGTAATTTGGAATGTAATAACTTTTTCACTGTATTTCGATAGGATTCTAATCAAGAATCACTGATGGAGATGATTTCATTACCATGTTGGTGTAACAGTGAATTATGGATTTAAACACTCCTACATAATATGCTAGATGACATTTTTTTTCTTTTATATAAGTTTATTTGAAATGCACAATTTTACCCCAAGGGGTTGATGGCATACAATTATACAAAACATATATACAAAGCAGACAAAGGACAAACATTAATTAAGTACAAATTAAAAGAATAACAAGACAGTCAGACAAATTAAATTTGTAAAATCATACAGTTATAGAGTCCACTTTCCTCAGTATTAAAGACTTTTTAATAAATGGAGCAACAAACCGCAAATGATTCGGCAAAGACATTATCTGTATATATTTTTCATTATTGTTTAGTGCACTTAGAAAATTATTCTGTATATTCATTTCTAATTCTTTTCTAATATCATTATATTTTGGACAATGGAAAAAGTAATTAAATCCGTATTTTCTACTTCTACTAAATACTGACTGCCTTGAACAAGTTGAAGAATATGTTGATGATTTTAGGAATGACAGGTGCGTAGCAACCCGTACGCAAAAACGCAGTTGCGTACACATCGAAAATTTTGACAAAAATGAAAACATGGTAAATCTAGGACATAAGGTATAAAACTAAATTAATAAATTAAATCAAATTCAAACAAATACAAAAAATAATTACTTAATGTACCTATATTCAATTTCGGAAACTACGCTTATCATTTACGGAATCAGCATCGTGATTCCGTACGGAGGTGGTTTAGCAAAATGGACTGGAGATATTGATGACATTCCTAAATGTTGTAAATAAGGATCTGTATCCAGGAATCCTCAATATACTTAATGTATTTGCATGTATGCTGGTCTCGACGGCAACGGTGGAACGGTCTTTCAGTACCATGAGAAGAGTGAAGACCTACTTGAGAAATACAATGACAACCAATTGTTTGTCTGGGCTTGGTTTATTGAACATATACCGTGAAAAACAAATCTCAGCAGACACGGTTTTGGACATCTTTAGTAGAAGAAAGGAAAGGAAATGGTCCTTGATTTTTCAGGATTAACTTGGACAATTGAGTTGAAATAAAGACTACCAATTTACTTCCGAAATAAAAACATTGAGAAATGTGCTTCAATTTATTTATGTATTTTCTCAAAAATGTAAAATGTATGTAAAAACTATCCTTGCACCATATGTTAATTGTATTTGATTCTAAATCAAGCTTAACCCACTACACATTTGACAAAATAAAATGTCTAAGTCAACTACATATTTGTATTGCTCTACTTAATATTTTATTTCTCAAAATTTATATTCAAAAGTTGACTTGTTGCTCATGAAAATTGGGTTTCCGTGGGATCATTTTTAGTGCCAGGAAATTCAATTGCAAGAATGCAGGATTTTGCACCATTTACCCCAGAGCTTCTGGCGGCCTTAAGCGGCCCCCTGCCATAAGGCCAACTCTGCGAGGTGGGGGAGGGTCACTTCGTGACCCCCCACCAGAATCTTCAACAGATTTGAATACACTTCATTTTGAGGTAGCTACGCCCCTGAATGAGGCAATGTTTTGTTATAGCCAACATGTCATTCATAAACATATATAGCTTACAATATATACAGAAATGATCAAAAAAGCAAATGAGAATAAGTACCATTTTATTCTAGAATGTATATCATTTGTTTGCTTGATGGTGTTTAATGACACTTCCAGAAATATTTCAGTAATATCGTGGCGGTCAGTTTTATTAGTGGAGGAAACCGGAGGACCCTGAGAAAACCACCGACCTGTCACAAGTCACTGACAAACTTTATCGCATAATGTTGTATATCTCTAGGAAACATATCAAACTTTATGATGGGAGATATGCATTTGGTTTTTTTTTTTAAAAGTACAAATGTATTCCATTATTATTTGTTTATTCTATTTAGAAAATTCAAACAATACTGGTAACTATCTATTTGTTGCAACAAAAATAGATTTCTTTAGACTATTTCTTGTATCATGCTCAGCAGATATTATTATTTACTTCAATTTTTATTTTTTTAAATCGGTGACATATAGGATATTTTACCACAGGAGTTTTTACTCAGAATGATACAATACTTGACCACAGAAAAATATAAAGTTTTGTTGGTCCTAGATTATTGGAAATCTTATTTTAACAGATAAAGTCATTTGAAGTTTCAAGCCCTTAATTATTTAAATAGGTTTGGTTTGGTTTGATGGTGTTTAATGCCACTTTCAACAATATTTCAGTTATATCATGGCGGCCAGTTTTATTGGTGGAGGAAACTGTAGAAAACCACAGACCTGTCGCAAGTCACTGACAAACTTTATCACATAATGCTGTATCGAGTATGAACGGGGTTCAAACTCACAACTTTAGTGGTGATAGGCACTGATTAATAGGTAATTACTACATGGGCTACATACATGTATGTCTCTTGTATATTTATGTACATGTATCACCTGCATATCTGTAATTAAAATGAGAAGTACATACACTCATATACAAACCTGCATATCTGCAATAAACCTGTTTAGGTACATGCATTCATATATAAATGTATATGGATGCATGTACTTAACAGGTTAATTGCAGATATGCAGGTGATAACTTTCATATCTATGACAAAAAAATATGGGAGAAGGAAATATTGCAATATTGGAAAGTAATTTTATGATCAAAGATGTTTTTTTCGAACATTTCACCACATGTTATGGTGATTAGAGCCATTTAATATTAGATTACAAGGAGAGATAAATAAAGACAAGTTTCAAAGATTATAAAATAAATATCCTTTGAGTCAGAAAATCTTTGATGTTTCATGAAAGGTGATATAATGACAGGTAAATACTTATTTGACCCAATTAGCAGTAATATTGTCCAACTGTTAGGTAATTCAAATTTGAACTTAACTGACCTGGGGTCAATATTACTATTTAGATGTTCAATAGTGACAAATTTACATATTGCCCCACAGGGTGATAAGCTTGAGAGATCAATGACTGAAGGAAAATAGAGCTAATATAAAAAAACTAAATAGGATTAGAAATTGGTTTTGGGGAAAAATTGAATAACCAGGAAATTATTGACAAATGTAGACATAAAATTGTCTAAATAAAGTTGATTTCCTCCAATTAAATGAAAATTAAACAAAACTGGATTTTGATTTCAATAATTGTTTTCATTTATAAATTACATGGTACCTTGTATTTGAGAGGTTTTTTCCCTTCACAACTTGGGAGTTCGAAATGATAAGATTTTTTATTTCAAGAATATTGACAATAATTGGTTCCTGTAAATATTTATACATACATGTATGTGCATGTGATACTAATACTCTGCCATAAAGCCACTGCACATGTGACTCCAGATCATGTGCACATGACTTTGTGACTCCAGATAAATCAATAGATATTTTTTTAACTGATTCACTTCTGCACAATTTTTATACACTGTTCTCATTGATATAAAGTTGATAATACTTTTATACCTATTAGTAAACAATTGTTGGGTCAGGACTCAAATGCATTAAATTTTTTGTTCAAATTTATTTCTATCTTTCTACAAGTCCTAGCTATAGGGAAGGTGAAAAAAAAAAGATATTAAACCTTTAGACATATGACAGATTAATTAACATCCATCTACTTGATACATAATGACAATAACTTTCACATATAAAATTTATTTTTGCCCCAAAAGGAAATGTCATACAGCTTTCTTAAAGAAAGGATCCTTGTTTTAACTCACTTATACAAATGATTACTATGTTTTGCTGCAAACCAACAGTCCTTTGTAATAATTCATGTTGATGTAAACAAAATGTTAAGTCGACATTACACCTATATAGTACAACTAACAACCCAACCATTTTGTTTCCTGTTTCAACATCATTATAAAAAAGAAGTTCACATGATCTTGTAGACATAATGTAATAAAAGAACCGCATAGCGCATTCATTGCGCGACGTATCCCCCCCGCACTTGCATAATAATTTTAATATTTAGTTTTATATATTTATAGAAAGCAGCCTTGCAGTCTTAATGTATAACATACTTACAAGCCACATACAAAGATTATTCAAATCTATCTATGTTTACTAAAGTTATCACATAAACAAGACACAATTCTCAAAATTAGTAATTTTTCAACCAAAAACTAACATTTTCCCCCAAAACACTTGCTTCAAATATTTCCATGTTAGAACCAATCCAAAATAATGATAATTACAAGCTACTTGCAAAATATTATTCAAATCTATCCATGTTTACTAAAGTTATTGTGTAAACAAGACACAATTCTCAAAATTGGTGAGTTTTCAACCAAAAACTAACATTTTCCTCCCAAACCTTTGCTTCAAATATTTCCATGTTAGAACCCATCCAAGATAATGATAATTATAAGCCACATGCAAAAGATTATTCAAATCTATCCATGTTTACTCAAGTTATCGCGCAAACAAGAAAGTGTGACAGATGGACAGACAGACAGACAGACGGCCGCTATTACTATATCCCATCATCGCTATCGCAGGAGGATAAAAATGTTAAAAAGGAGATTTCTAATGATGAAAGTGTTAGACTTTCTAATTTATCTAAGGGTTGACTACAGTATTCCCCCTCATAAGGCCACTCCTGTTATCAGGCCAGATTTCAGATGCACTGATAGCAAAATTGCACCCCTTAAGTGTGGCCACCCCTCTTATATTAAGGCCACTTTTTCATTGTAGAAGGGGGGTCCTAAAAGAGGGGGACTGTTGTATATACAAGTCAAGTTAAGGAATACTTTGGTAGTTCATTCCTATAAACCTTTTTTTTAAATCCAATTTGATTTCCAATCAATATTGAAGTTACACAGTGGTCTAGTCAAGTGGTTAAGCTGGCTAATTGTTTTTATTTTAGCAATAATTCTTTCATAAAGGAGACATATGCTAGTGCCATGTCATAATTGAAAAGCTGATGATAGGTACTGGGCATGTAGGGGTCTGAGCTATCACTCAAATAAAGAGCGAAACCCTTTGAGCTCCTCCTCCTCCCCACCAAAAAACCAGGTATTTTATTTTATCATCCTTCCCTCCGGCTATATCTACCTGCTGGCTCCATAAACAAAACTCGTATCAAAGTCCGCGTGAGCTGAGCAGGACTTATCAACAGTCAGCAGGAGTTATCACCAAATTCTCCTAACATTTAAACGATAATTCCTGTGAAGATGGCAAAAATAAATAAA
>MJUT01055451.1:510247-521381 GCA_002080005.1 Gigantidas platifrons
TCAAAGTGTAGTGTTATCTAACAAGCACCAGATCTATATTTTGATGAGCCATCTCTGTCTCGACAGGTGATAAGATCATGACGGTTGTCATGTAAACAAACAAAACAAAACAAAACACAAGTAAATACGGTTTTGCAAAACCGTATAAAAATGACAAGAAAAAGTGACTGCTTAATAGAGGTGACCGCATGGACAGGTTTGACTGTATTGTGACTGTCAGTTTTATTGGTGGTGGAAACCAGAGTACCCAGAGTACTCTTGGTTTTATGTAGCTGCGGGACCGTAGCTCTTATGGTCCTTGTGCTGTTTTACTGATAGGTCCGCAAAAAAAACAAAAAAAACAAGGACCTAAAGAGCTACNTCTATATATGGACTATATTTTTGTTCGGGCGGAAGGTTGCGACACATGTTGTGTAAAGCAGTGTCTTCCGGTTTATACGAGTGCTAACATTAAACTCATCTCACTAACGTTCAATCGTTTAAAAACAAAAAAACAAGGACCTAAAGAGCTACGGTTCCACAGCTAGGTTTTATGTAGTACATATATCCAAGTGTGTTAACAATAGACAACTAGTAGAGAATGTTAGATTGATAACATATTATTGAAGATTTTGGAATGACATACATGTATATAATATATACAATATATGTACATTGTCGGAAAATATGTAATTTATTTGACTGTATGAGCTTTAGAAACAGGTAGAAAAGGTTTTCAAGCCTGTTTCGCAGCGAGTGCAAAATAATTTTATATTTAACGACAATGTATGTATATTGTGTTTATCCTGTAATATCAAAAAGTCCAAAACACCTGCAAAATTGTCTGAAATTAACTGAAACAAATGGGGTTCTAATCGTTTTCAATTGTGTCATATGTGACGTGAGCACTAATACTGTTACCGTTTAATTCTGTCGCTCTACATGAATCAGGTACCAGAAATCCTTATTAGGTAATAACACTGAAGTTTATTTGACCCCCTTTATTAGTACTCAAAATCACACAATTGCAGGATAAAAGAGAGTCTATGATGAATTCTCCAGGTTTCAACTTACAAGTGGGTTTACTTATAGCTGAGTAATAAATATTACAGCTGTTGATGTGGGCTCTTAACTCTAACTAAAAAAAGCTGACATGAATGTAGTGTATAATGTGGGACCCAAACAAATATCTGATATGAGTGTTATAGTGTTTAGCATAGCACTCAAATTTCCAATGGACAATGTAGTTGATATGAGTGGAGTTGGAACTTGATGGGATACCCATACTTCTGACAGACAAATGTCTGATATGAGTGTCATATGCCATGGGGTCCAAACTGAAAACACACAAAGGACTGATGATTAGTGTGGTTTATGATTTGAAATACAAAAGACTGATATGATTAGGATATGATAAAACTTTTACACAGCATACTATTCTAATGATAATTTCTTTATTTTGACATTTTCAGTGTGGGAAACCATTTTTTTCAAACACTTGCCAAAATGGCGAGTGGACTGAAACAAGTACTTGCCAAAATGAAATAGAGCTCGCCATGTTTGGCGAGTGACATTTTTTTTAAACTCGCCAACAAATACCAAATAAACAATACAGTAATGTTCAACAATTTATTTTGCAGATTTTGCCAAGTCATTAACTTTGTCAAAAAGGATCAACACTCTCTTAAGAGCTGCATTGATCTCTTATTCCTCAATTTCGTTGTCTTCGTCTTCATCAAGTACGGAAGCACCGACTTTTAAGTTTTAATACACGGTATAAAACATGTCAAATGAATGCCAGACAACTCGGCCCGCGGACAACTCGGACCGAGACAACTCGGCCCGTAACTGAGGACAACTCGGCCCGTAAGCGAAGACTAGTCGGCCCGTATGTTAAGATAATTCGGACCGTATTATTGTTTTATAAAATTGTTCAATATATATGTGTATATTTATTATTTATTTAAAAGATAATTATTATCTTTTAGTGAAAATGAATTATTTATTAAATGATAATATTTCTTGTGACCAAAAATGTGACTAGGACGTGATTTTCTTCTCATATTTCCTATCATTTACAGTAAAATTAATATCAAAAATTAAAAATAAATAATTTAAGAAAAAAATGTTTAGAGCTTATAAATTATGAAATTTCATTTAAGCATTATGTATTATTTTTGTTTGTATAAGCTTCATGGTTGTTGGAAAAGTTTGTCATTAAACAAAACATAAATTAAAAAAAATATATATCTTAAAGATGACAATATGTGCTATCAAGTTGTCTTTGATAAATATAAAAATTTAAAAGAATTAACTGTTAACATTTTTTTTACACATTGTATTTTCGCAGCTACAAAATTTCTTTTAAATACATTCCTTTCAAATTATTTTAGTTGCTGAAGTATTAAGAAAATTTTAATTATTTATTTAAAAATCGGTTCATTAATTTTCTAATTTTATTTCTGTTTTGAAAATCATTTTATCCACAACTAGGATTTTTTGTTGCAAAGTTCCATCGAACAGATCATCAGTTAAAACATTAGATATTGTCATTATAATTAACTCATGAATGTTTTATTACCACTTTAATACACACCTACTATTGGGGTATATTTGTTGACCGTATGGCAGCCAATCACCAATATTAATATAATGTGGACCCATGCAGAAATTACCTCAAACCCGTGCGGAACCTGGACACCAAACCACTTTGTACCAATTTTTAAAGACAATTCTGTTAATATAAGTTCAAATCAAGATATGAGTGGCCAGCCTGTGGCATCACCCAACAGCAGTTTTACACAGCATCCGGCAGCTGATTAAACCGAACAACCCTTTCAACATTCCGACGGTCTTGACTTGAGTAAACAGGATACAGAACGCAGTAATAACCAGTCATCGTTTGACAGTCATTTAGCATCCCAACGGAAACTGCAGAAGTGTGAGTAATTTAATAATCTCTATTTGAAATTGTATATATGGAATCGATGTTCACAAGATTTTTTTTTACAAATTAACTACATTGTAATTAAGAAAAACAATCAGTATATTTCTTATAAATGTAAGAAGAGTTTGAAAATACCAAAGGGGCAATCAGAAACTGTATATTGAAGAAGACAACACAATGGCAAAAAGAAAAAGTGCAAAAGGGCAAACAACGATCGACAAAACATACATATAAAACTAAAGATCGAGTAACACGAACCCCACTAAAAACCGTGAATGAACTCAGGTGCTCCGGGAGGGTAAGCAGTTCCTATACCACTAGTCACACCCGTCGTGTTAATCTAGTTACAAACCAGGTAATAAGTCGTTAATGAGCAAAGGAGCGGGAAGTGTCAAAGTTTATAATAATTCAAATTAATATTATATTTTACAGATCCTATCGACCAAGTTACAACACTCGGGAGGCTAAAGAAACATTCACCTTGGTAGATTCGGGTACACAACGCTCAAAAAGAAAGCTGGTTTCCAGTCATGTGTTCACATTTACCATAAAACGACAGAACACCAACTCAACAGAATGGCGGTGCAGTGTCCGTAATAAGACTGTGACATGCCCAGTTGTGGTGGTTCAGCGTGGCGACAGCTATTCAACCCGAAACACCTACCTGCATGCTTCCAAACCCAGTATTATGTCAACAGTGAAAATAACAAATTTAAAGGAGGTAAGTGATTATATTTTCCTCATTATTGTAATCATCATAATTATTAAGGTCGTGAAAGATCTTGCGATTGTTCTCTGAACAATTGTGTTCCTAGTTATTATTACTATTATTATTATTTGGTAATTATCTATACTATAATGATAATAAAAAACAAATGCAAATATCAATTTGTTTTAACGCCACTTTCAACAATATTTCAGCTCATGGTCGAACTAATGTATAAGGAAGCAGCCAAGATACCGCTGTAACTGAAAATGATATCTGAAGGCAAACTACGTCGCCGACAACGAAAGCAGACAAAGATGGTCCAGGGGAAAATCTTGCAGTTATGGGACGAATATGCCAGCAACAAGATTACAGCTAGTCATCTCCTGAAGAAGTGTGGCAGCCTTTATGCTCAAGGTGTGTAGAGTGTTCAGTGACATTGAATGCATTTGAATGAATAGATGTATATATGTGCTTATGTTATGATAATGATATTACTAATGTTTGCCTATGTTCTATATTAATTATTTCTATGTGGGTTTTCATATCATGTTTAATTTGAATGAATATATGTGTGCTGATGTTATGATAATGATATTTTTAGTGCTTGTCTGTTCTATATTAACTGTTTCTATATGCGTTTTTATATTATATCATCTCTAATAAAATTATTTAAGAAAATATCTTATTTCTCTTTAATAAATTAGCTCATTATATACTGACAATTAAAAAAAAAATCACTTGTCACTTATGATCATACACAGTGTGCGAAATTAGCGATAGACCTATAGACAATGTCTATGTAAAATCAAGCTGGTCTATGTCAAAAATTCAAAATTTTGTATATAATTTACAGTGAGGTCTATGTAAAATAGACATTGGTCTATGGTACCACAACATTTAGTTTCACACACTGATACATGATCAGGTTAGTATTTAGTTGATTGTTATGTACACGATAACTTAATCACATTCTAATTTTCACATGGGTTCACATTGACTGCAGTAATTATTTTTTTTATCTTTGGTGTTTTAATGCCACTTTCAACAATATTTCAGCTATATCGTGGCGACCAGTTTTAGTGGTGGAGGAAGCCGGAGTACCCGGAGAGAACCACCGACCATGGGCAAGCAACTGGTAAACGTTATCACTTGCAGCTGCGAGTCGAGTGCACTTTTTTTTTTGTAATTTACAAAAGTCGGGCACGAATCCACGCTGTATTGGTGATAGGCTTGTATGAGTTGTTAGGTAATCCAACTACCTAACTCAATGAGCCACCCGGGACCCTGACTGCAGTAATTAGATCAATTGACACAAGTTTTTATAGGCACATTTTTATCAATCTTAGACATGAATTTTTAATAGTTATCAAAGTCATTGAAATGAAGTCATCTGTCAAACGTATTGGGAAACGTAAAAAAAAACCATATTACTTTTAAAAAAATATATATTGTGAAGTCATTTCTGGATAGATTTTAACAAATTTTACACCAAAACATTCGGAATTATATATATTTTGTTTGTTTATTTGCTCATTATGTTTATATGAGTGGTTTTTATTTGTACATTATTTTCCCATGAAATTGTCAATTTTTAGGATTTANGTGTTTAAATTATGTACAAATAAAAATCACTCATAACAACATAATGAATAAATAACCAATCAAAATGTTTCGGTGTAAAATTTGTAAAAATCTATCCAGAAATGACTTCACAATGGTTTTTTGAAAAAATATGGTTTTGGTTGATTATATAGGGATTTTTTTTTGTAGATTTCCCAATATTTTTGACAGATGACTGTAGCTTTATGATTTCCATCAATTTCATTTAAAAAAAAAATAAGTAAGACAACAATAATATTATTGATGGTCCGAGTAGTCTTCATACGGTCCGAGTAGTCTTCATACGGTCCGAGTTGTCTTAACATACAGGCCGAGTTGTCCGCGGGCCGAGTTGTCTGGTACCCTGTCAAATCTGGTTCCGACACATATTTAACTTTTGTTTTCGCTACGAATTCGTTTTAAATATTTCAAAACCAAATTATTGTATTTGCATTAATTTTAAAAGTCATCACATCTATTTGTAATGAAACAATATTTCATTTAATCGTGAAATCGACCTGGGCAAAAATGATTTTTTGGAAAATTATGCGGGTCGGGATTGTATACATATTTTTTCTGTAGACAGAAAGTGTCATGATCTCCAACGTTGGAGGTAAAGATAGATGCAGATACATGAGGGAATGTTTTCTTATCGAGCAATGATTAATAAAATGTTGGATAAATGACACAGTTGACAGAAAATTTAACTGTTTGGGAGNATGAAACAATATTTCATTTAATCGTGAAATCGACCTTGGCAAAAATGATTTTTCGGAAAATTATGCGGGTCGGGATTGTATACATATTTTTTCTGTAGACAGAAAGTGTCATGATCTCCAACGTTGGAGGTAAAGATAGATGCAGATACATGAGTGAATGTTTTCTTATCGAGCAATGATTAATAAAATGTTGGATAAATGACACAGTTGACAGAAAATTTAACTGTTTGGGAGCTATGGTATTTTACAGCTGTAAACCAGTTATCATGGCGAGCGTTTTCAAGTTCCTACTCACCTTACAACTGTTACTCGCCAGACCGGCGAGTATAAAGTGGATTGTACTCGCCACCCGAACTTTCCACTCGCCTTTGGCGAGTTGGCGAGCGGTCGTTTCCCACACTGCATTTTATACAATATTTTAAAATTAAAAGTAGAACTTGTCAGTACATGTACATAAAACAATATGTTTGTAGAAACAGCACAACATAAATTAATGTTATACAGGAATTCATGTGAGCATTATACTCAAGAAAAAATCTGCCAAGAACAATGGGGGGTGATATACAGCAGGGTAATAAACAATTAGACATGTCATAAAGTCATTACCGGTATACTGTGCATACACACATGTGTAGTAGCTGTGAAATAGCTTAAGATATGTCATAAAATCATTATACTGTGCATATACACATGTGTAATAGACATAAACTAATTGTAAAATCATATGTAAGCATTAATATACATGTTTAATATCTGTGTTAAGTGTCCTATAAGCATTTTACACAAGTTTAACAGCCGTATCGTGTATTCATTATACACCATTATAATACATGTAGCTGTTAGATCTCTAAGTCTTTTAATTTCCATTACACGTCTCTTGCAAATAAAGTACATGTAGTTAAAATTGGAACTGGTACCCTTTACAGTTATATATAACAGTAATTTTTGCAGTTCAAACCCAATAATAGAAAGCACTTTCTTTTCTATATAAGACAGGACAATATTGGTGTTAACCACATACTAAAAAGACTATCAAAACATTCTATTTTTATACATACATGCTCTGCTATAAAATGTGATAGAATCTGTGGTTTTATTACATTCTGAACATAAGCTACTTGGTTCTCTAATATTTGTTTGATTTTCTCTGTCCTTTCCTGAAAAATAAGGAACCATTGTAATTTGATGAAGTTTGTCATTTCATTGCAGCATATTGTCAGTAAAAATTCAATAACTCAATCGAAAAAAAGATTAAACAGCTGATGCTTAGAGGAAATAAAATGACCTAAAAAAATATAGAATTTTTTTTCAAACAATTTAAATCGATTTCTAAGAAAGCTTCAGGGGTATTCAAGTCAACGTACACAAATCATCACTGTGAAAATACTTAATCATGTAAATTAAGTTTTTAAAACATCTTTTGGTGGTAAAGCCAGAAAATTTGAGATATTCAAAAAAGAGCTAAGGATTCACACATACATACAAATGTAGATAATGGTTTATATACATAGATAGTGAAGAAGCAAAGGGTAAATGATGCATACTCACAAAGTAAGCGGGTAAAAGGGGGGTTCAGAGAGAAGCAATTCAGCGATTTGAAATAATAATTGGGACATGACATACAAAAGGCAATATTTTATCTTTGTATTTTATTTGTTTGAAAAGTATAAACCACATTTTGCCAATCACTAAAGGACCAAACAGGTGTCTACAATTCATTCAATTTATGTATTCTTAGATGAATCTACTAAAATTTAAACTGATGGCAGATCATAGGTAAATTCAACTACCTTACAATCACGATTGCCCAAAGAAAACTTTAAATGAAACCATACATTTGTTGGTTCAAATAATGTATATGCACATCCATGGTTTCTGCTGGCGTGCGCCATTTGCGCATTTGGCGAAAAATCTATGATTTTGGCGATAAAATATTTACTTTGGCTCAAAAATGTGGCGCAAAAGATTTCGAATGTTCATCGTCTGTTGTGGCGGTCATTTTCTAGTTCGTTACTTCGGAACGCCCATAACGCTATTCGGAAAGCTTCGAATGTTACCCATGAACTGATCAAGTGACAGAAAATCGATAATCAGCTGTTCGTAATGTTTATCTGTTGATAGGATAATTAACTTGTAAAATACATAAAAGGTAAGTCAAACAAAGGTGTTAATTAATGGTCTCGGGTGAATGACTTCTCTCTGTCAGTTCGTGAATTGTTTTCATATAATTTTAGAAACTTGTCATTTATTTCAGCACTATCGTTTTAAACGCATCGAATATTTTAACTCCATTTTACGTTTTTAAAATGGGACGGAAAAGAAAATTAGTTTTTGAAAGTAATACGCCGGGAAAATTAATGAAACTGTCCGAATTATGTGAACGGGGCTTTAGTAGACAAAACTTAATTAAAACAAAATTAAGGAACAGACTTAACACTTGTAATTTATACAATTTAATGATTATTTCATTGGAGAGGCCATTGGCAAATACATTTAATTTTATAGAAGCTTTTAGGAGAAGGTCATCACGAACGCAGAGAAGAATTTGCTCAGTTTAAAAAAAAAAATAGAACAGTTTTTACAGTCTGTATTTTTACTTACTTGCCTTTTATGGTTATGATAGTAACTTAAACAACAGAGTATTATATCGTATTTTGTATCTACTTGTCTTTTATGGTTGTAATAGTAACTGAAACATTATTGTGCTATTGTATTTCAAAAAGTACATGCACCCTTATATTGTTTTAACATATATGCAGTAAGAAAATAAATAAATGATTAATATTTATTTGCGTTTTTAGTGCCAAAAATTTTTGAAGTATTTATGGCTCAAAATATTTGAAAGTGGCTCAAAGATTTAGTTTTTGGCTCAAGTGTTGGCTAAAAAAAAATTCAACCCAGAGGAAACCCTGTGCACATCCGTTTTTGCGTTAATATTGCTATGTCCCTGACAGATATATATATATTGACTTATATTTCTACCTCAAACAATTAGATACAGGTTCACACATAGGTAATGGCTAGTACATATCTAAGAGATCATACATAAACAGTACATGTATCTAAAGGCTCAAATATGTACATGTACTGCTTAAGGATTCAAACATACAGTTAAGGCTAGCACAAAAAGCTACAGGTTCAAAATCTAACCAATGGTGCACACATATAGCCTAGGTACTAAAGACTCACACACACAACTTATTGGTTCACACATATATTTTGTATAGCTAAGTGTTCAAATACATGGCTACAGGTTCACAATCTAAACAAGGACTCACACATATAGCTCAAGGGATCATACATTGTACATCTAACCTAGAGTTCACACATATACCACTTAGCTAAAGGTTCATACATTGTACATTCATATAACCAAAGGATCACGACATATAGCTAAGAGTTCACAAGTACAATATATGCTGGTAAATATAATTTTTATTTGTTTTAAAAGTATTAAACTACAGACTCACTTGAGCTTGACCTGCTTAATCATGTACATATTGGGTTCAAGCAAGTTTGTAGTTTTCAAGACAAGAATTACTTATCACTGCCATGTTTTTCACCAGAACAAGGTAAAACTAGGAAGAACTGTTTTAGATACCTAAAACGTATGTCTCCCCTTAATGCGGCCATTTGTACAACAATAAGTTACACATTATGAGTTGAATAATACTATCTAAAAAACAATTATTTTACATTGAGGTCAAAGGTCAAGGTCCCACGAAGGTCATTATGGTATGTGACACACTGCCTTATGGTCATGCACCCATATACCAAATATCATTGACCTATCTCGAAAGACAAAAATGTTATGGCCCGGACAAGAAAATATTATTTAAAAACAATTATTTGACCTTGAGGTCAAAGTTCCACGAAGGTCATTACAGTACGCGACACACCGCCTTATGGTCATGCACCCACATACCCAATATAATTGACCTATCTAGAAAGACAAAAAAGTTATGGTCCTGACAAGCTTCGCTGAGAAGAAGTGGAAGAAACTAGAGGCTCAGATGAGCCCGTATCGCTCACCTGACATAACTAAGTCCTCTTAAGAATGTCTGCATGCCAAAAAGATCTAAGTTCTATTCAAATTCCATAGGGTTCTATGTTAAAACTATGTCTGCTCATGGCAGCCATCTTGGATGGAGGTCGTGGACACCGGACACAATTTTAAAAGTATACTACCAAAGGACCATCCATGCCATGTTTGCTTTAAATTGACTGACTGGTTTCAGAGGAGAAGACTTTTAAACAATTTTCCCATAGGATCCTATGTTAAAACTTATGTCTGCTGATGGCGGCCATCTTGGATGGAGGTTGGGTTCATAGGAGTCGAGTCATGGTGGCCATCTTGAATTTCCGATCAGCAAATGATTCACAAGTTTAGTACAGGACCACCCAATGATCATTCCTGTAAAGTCACAATTCAATTGGCTTAGTGGTTTCTAACAAGAAGATTTTTAAAATTTCGACCAATCAGAACACATTATGGGCCCTGGCAGCCATGTTGGATTTCCGAACAGCGCCAAAAACAAAAATCTTGTATATGACCTTCTAATGAACATCTACGCCAAGTTTGGTTCAAATCTATTTCGTAGTTTCAGAAAAAAAGATGAAAATGTGAAATTCCCATAGGGTCCAATGTTAAACTAAGTCGAGTCATGGTGGCCATCTTGAATTTCCGATCAGCAAACGATTCACAACTTTAGTACAGGATCACCCAATGATCATTCCTGTAAAGTCACAATTCAATTGGCTTAGTGGTTTCTAACAAGAAGATTTTTAAAATTTCGACCAATCAGAACACATTATGAGCTCTGGCAGCCATGTTGGATTTCCGATCGACGACAAAAACATAAATCTTGTATATGACCATCTAATGAACATTTCTACCAAGTTTGGTTCAAATCTGCTGCTTGGTTTCAGAAAAAAAGATGAAAATGTGAAATTCCCATAGGGTCTAATGTTAAACTAAGTCGATTCATGGCGGCCATCTTGAATCTCCGATCGGCAAACGATTCACAAGTTTAGTACAGGACCACCCAATGATCATTCCTGCAAAGTCACAATTCAATTGGTTTAGTGGTTTCTGACAAGAAGATTTTCAAGGTTTCAACCAATCAGAACACATTATTGGCCCTGGCAGCCATGTTGAATTTCCGATCTACACCAAAAACA
>MJUT01055451.1:528838-579564 GCA_002080005.1 Gigantidas platifrons
CCTCCCTTATTTCTTAGTTTCTAACACTGCTACTGAATGTCTGAATTTCAAATGATTTTATTGCGATATATTTGACTGTTCAAGCATCATAGGGGATAGGGGATATATTCAATATGTTGTTATCATTTCAGGTGAATTTTCATTTTTTCCATCACCCATGAGATAACCATGTATATTATATATTAGTCCGAGATTCCTCTGCCATTCGACGACTATTTACATCTTGCTGCTGTCGAACGTCAGAGCGCTCTCCATAATGAAAACAGCGGATTTTCCTGTCCATCTCAGCCGTGGCACATTTCCACGTTTTGTGGCTATCAGATTTTATTTTCTATCCAAAACCCTAATATATATCGCTTCACCAATCATTTTTCTATTCATTCATAACCATCTTACCCTCAGAAATTGGTGTTGCACTCCATTACAGCACGATTTCCCCAGACCTATATAATTTCGTCATTTTGAACACTGACATTTTGGAATATTTATCACGTGACTTCGAGAGAACTACGATTACCGCAATGTATCATGGGAGATGATTTGCATATAATCTGACCTTGTCCAAAAAATAGGGGGAAACGTAACACATGCTCTTTCCGAAACCCGCGGATAACACTGTCAAATGAATCTTTTCTATCCAACATATTTTGTATTATTTCTTTCTGCTCTGATTTGAGCTGTAGATGGAACTGTTTGTCCTGCAGAATACGCTTTATATCGTCTTGTATGTTTGTTTACATATGCTAATTTGGCGCGCTGCATTTAGTAGCTCCCATCATGCAATGCGTTGCTATCATCTTTCAGTTAGTATCGCGAGATCACCTAAAAAAAATGGCAGTGAAATGACCAAATCGGGTGTAAGAAAAAAAAACATGCTGTAATGGAGTGTAACACCACTCTCTGAGGGTAAGATGGTTATGAATGAATAGAAAAATGATTGGTGAAGCGATATATATTAGGGTTTTGGATAGAAAATAAAATCTGATAGCCACAAAACGTGGAAATGTGACTCTCTCGAGTGTGTGAGAAAAATCCGCTGTTTTGTTTATGGCAAGCGCTCTGACGTTCAAACGACAACAGCAAATTCTAAATAGTCGTCGAACGGCAGAGGAATCTTGGACTAATTATATATATGAAGTAAATGTAACATGTTCCAGTCACCAGTGCCAGTGGAGGAGTGGTTGTGAAATTTTGCCATCTTTCAACCAGTAGTATTGCGAATGCCAAGTACAGGAAATATCAACCCCAATGATATGTTGTTTAGAGATTTTGATATTCATTAGTACAGGGGATATCAATGTCCAAATTTATTAGTGTTAAGCATGTCCCTATCCGGTTTGATCGTATCATGTTACTTATCGTAGTAAGCATCTGAATTTTCAAGTAGTAATACATTGATAAATAATACAATGGATTCGTTCTCCTGTATCAATTACACATTACTGACGAAAGCAAAGGGGTTTATATTTACCTCAGAACACGTTAAAACAAGATTATTGAGACCTTCTCCTCGAAAACTCACATTTCCATTAACCGCCATATTTCTACCTCCACACAGAAGAGTTTCGACAACGAGGTTTCCAAAGAAAAGAGGGGGGGGGGGGGTTACCATTTCAGAAACTGTAATTTGAAACATGACAAAGATGATTGATTTTGGGCATACTCGCACCGTTATCCCACCATATACAAATACCTATATCTTTCTCGCTTGTATTCAAGAGGGTTGGGGAAGTGTGCGTTGTAGTGGATAATATGCTCCTATATATATAATTTTAAAATTCGACAGTCAATCTGTAAAATAAGAATCAGTGCTCATTCATTAAATATTGAAACTGGCAGATATAAGAACATTATAAGACCAGAGAGAAAATGCACAAATTGTTCTAAGGGAGATATTAAAGATGAGAAACATTTTATTGTAGACTGTCCCTTATATGAAAATATTAGAGTAAAATTTTTTGATAAAGTTATTGAATTGTGTCCAAATTTTAGATACATGGACACATCATCAAAATTTGTCTGGCTATTTACCAATGAAAATGAACAAGTTTTAAGAAAAATTAGGTAGCTTTATTGAAGAATGTTTTTTGCTGCGAGGACACAACTGATCGTATAGATATCATTACTTATTTGTAATGTGAATTATTATAGTTATTATACATGTTATATTAAATGTGAATTGATTTATGGTGGTATTTGATAGGCTCTGATCTGGCCGTGCAGTCACTGAACATAAATATGTTTTCCTGTTGTTTTTTTGTATCTACATGTATCTTTATATGTCTCCAATCATTCCAATCATTGTATTAAATTGTTTTCCCCTTGTGGGACCTTAATTGGCAATAAAAAATTCTTATTCTATTCTTATTCTTATAGTCAAGCTGAGAAAATAAAGGATCTATTATCCACTACAACGCACAATCCTCTTGAATACAAGCGAGGAATATATAGGTATTTGTATATGGTGGGATAACGGTGCGAGTATGCCTGATTTTGTTGATTTATAACACACAGGAATATACACTGACCAATTTTTCGGCAACATTGAAATTGCGTTTTCTCCTGAAAGGTCCTGGAAAATCTACTTTGAAATTTTGAAATTCACAGTTTTAAAATGTTTTTACTAAACCGGTCACTTTGTGAAAAACCTGAAACAAATTGCAAAAGGAAAATAGAGTAGCATATGATCTTTATCTACACATGTTTCTGTTAAAGGGGAAGCAATAAAGTTGCTACAACATCATTTAATTAATATTTTTTTTTGCAATTTGTTCCCGGTTCCGTCATCTATTTTTTTTTTATCATCATAGTAGATTGACTGGCTGGACATAACAGAACAACTGGTATGTCACGATTTGCCTTTTATTCATATATTTTCACATTTCCAGGCCGCTAATGAAACTACCAAAAAATGTATATATAGAGCAGAACAAAACATCTTTTGTTACTATACCAGGGGCGGTCCCAAGGGGATTTTTCACACGAAATATCCCAAAAATTTTCGCGCCTCCCTCCGCTGAGCGCGATTTTTTTTAAGTGTGCCCCCTAACTTGAAATCCTGGATCCGCCCCTGTATACTAAATCTGGGAGAATACAACTGAAATTTCGTGCACGAGGAAAGTACCGCGTAGGAGCGGGGGGTGAATATTCTCATTTGTAAAAAAAAAATTGGGGGGAGGGTCATAACCATTTGTGTGTTTTGTATGGCTTTTACCCCAAGTCATGGTGTTGACAGTAAAGCAGCCGAATTATACTGGATATGATATATGCAACAAACAAATAATATTAATCAGACTGGTCTACTTTATCAACTGATTACTGTCTTAATACCTAATTATCAATTTATATTTGAGGAAAATGGCGAAATACATGATTCCTTGACATTAAAAGAAATAAAATATCCAGAAACCTAAGTGGTTTTGTCTATTTGGTCCTACTTTAAACTATAGTATCCCATCATCTGCGCATGGTATATATAGCCTATGACAGACAGTTTATGCTAAATTTTGATTGTAGCTAAAATTGATACTGGGACATTCATTGGTCATGTTAAATTACATATCAAATTTCGGTTCTTAAGAACACGATTTTCAACCCCCCCCCCCATTACTGCCCATGGTAAACATTGAACCCCCATATGATTGACTGTTGTTTAACGCCAAGTTGCCAAGTTCAAGTGAGAAGTAGTCAAGCTATATTCATGACGATATTAAGTTTACAAACTATAAATCATTTGAGAGTAAGTTCATGTGGAACTAGATTGCATTTGAGCCGAGTTTTAACCGCCGGAACCAACTAGTTCAGAAGCACAACTTTTGACTTTTGATGTCACTCGGGAATTATTAAGAGTCCAACCCTGACACATACAAGAGTTGAAACTTGCCCATATAGGTAGAAGGTGAACAAAGGTTGGCTTTTGGGTGAATATTTTTATTACAATCAGGAAAAGGAGAGAGGATGAGCATTATCTGGAAATTTTGCCATTAAACGGACAACCAACAACCACTCTTAATGACTGTTACTCCTTACGAGCTGTTAATTGCTGCACATATGTGTAGACACTCATTTTAGTGGCTCAATGAGTTAGGTAGTTGGATTACCTAACAACTCATACAAGCCTATCACCAATACGGCGTGAGTTCGCGCCCGGTTTTACAAATTACAAAAAAAGGGTGCACTCGACTCGCAGCCGCAAGTGATAAAGTTTACCAGTTGCTTGCCCATGATCGATGGTTCTTTACGGGTACTCCTGCTTCTTCCACCACTAAAACTGGTCGCCATGATATAGCTGAAATATTGCTGAAAGTGGCGTTAAACACCAAAAATCAAATCATCACTCATTTAAATGTATCGTCCTGGGATTTGTCTCGAACAACTATGCCTATATCCTAGACATCCATTTTCGGATTGATTCCTAAAATACAGAAACCAGAGGCTCCCGGGAGCATGTAATCGCTCACCTGGATCAAAGCTGCTTTCAATAACAACACAACTGCACTGTGGTGGTCATCTTGGTGGGAGAGTGCGACTGCCGGACAATTTTGGAAGAGGACCATCCAATGACTATTCCATCAAAGTTTGGTTCTAATTGAGCTCCTGGTTCCAGACAAGAAGATTTTTATGTGAATTTCCCATAGGGTCGTATGTTAAGCTAAGTTCGGCGGTGGGGGCCATCTTGGTCAAAGGGCCGAACCGCCAAACACATGTTTGGAAGAGAACCATCCAATAACTATTTCATCAAAATTTAGTTCTTATTGAGCAAATGGTTTCAGACAAGAAGATTTTTATGGGAATTTCCCATAGGGTTCTATGTTAAATTAAGTTCGACAGTGGCGGCCATCTTGGTCGGAGGTCTGAAATGCCAGACCCAATTTTGGAAAGGGACAACCCAAGGATCATTTCAGCAAAGTGTGGTTGAGATTGCCTAAGTAGTTTCAGAGGAGAATTTTTTTTATTNCCCCCCCCCCTTTTTCCTTTTTTTCTATTTTTAGCTTGGCGGCCATCTAGGTTGGAAGTCGGGATCACCGGACACAATTTTGGAAGAGGGCCATCCAAGGACCATTCCACCAAAGTTTGGTTGCAATTGGCCCAGTGGTTTCTGAAGAGAAGATTTTTATGTGAATTTCCCATAGGGTTCTATGTTAAGCTAAGTTCGGCTGTAGGGGCCATCTTGGTCGAAGGGCCGAACCGCCGAACATATGTTTGGAAGAGAACCATCCAATGACTATTTCATCAAAATTTAGTTCTTATTGAGCAAATGGTTTCAGACAAGAAGATTTTTATGGGAATTTCCCATAGGGTCCCATGTTAAATTAAGTTCGGCTGTGGCGGCCATCTTGGTCGGAGGTCTGAAATGCCGGACACAATTTTTGAAGGGAACCACCCAAGGATCATTTCAGCAAAGCTTGGTTGAGATTGGCTCAGTAGTTTCAGAGAAGATTTTTTTTTAATTTCATCCCCCTTTTTTCTATTTTTAGCTTGGCGACCATCTTGGTTAGAAGTCAGGATCACCGGACACAATTTTGGAAGGGGGTCGCCCAAGGACCATTCCACCAAAGTTTGGTTGCAATTGGCCAAGTGGTTTCTGAGGAGAAGATTAAAATGTGAAATGTTGACGGACGGACAGACGACAGACGCAAAGTGATGGCAATAGGTCACATGACCTAAAGGCCAGGTGAGCAAAAAATTAATAAGCGAATAAGAATAAGCCACACCCTTTTATCAGTCCTAAGATAATGCTGGAGAAAACCAAGAGGTTTATACAAAATATTAGTAAAATCAGATTTGAGAAACACATGATAATGCCCTGAAAAAAAAAACCCAAACAACAATTTACGTACAAGTATGGGGCATATCTATGGAAGGATAAAGTCTTATGCCTCAAAGTCAAGCTTGGTCTGTATTTTATCAATAAAAATGTAATTCCAAAATATTAGTCAAATCGCATGTCAGAAACTTAAGATAATGCTGGAAAACCAAAAGTTACATTATCAGCCGTGGTGGTCATCTTGGATAATTGACAAGGTCAGTAGACAAAGTTTTCAAAGAGAACATCCAAGGAGTAGTTGGATCAGATTTTGTTTCATTCCATCGAGTGGTTGTGAAGAAGATTTAAATTTTTTTTCCCCAATTTTTCAACCAATCAGAGGACATGGCAGCCATCTTGGATGTAGGGCAAGATCACTGGATACAATTTCGGAAGAGGACCCTCCAAGGAATATCACATCCAAGTTTGGTCCAGTGGTTCTTGAGAAGATCAACAGACTACAGTGGCTGAACACCAAGTGATCTGGGGAAAACTCGTGTAGGCCGTTGGCTCTGGTGAGAAAAAATACCCCAAGCCACTGTGGGGATACCCACAAAAATGTGGCAGATTTAACTTAAAGTTAGTGGATAGTAAAGATGCATTTATCGAGACAAATTCCTACAGACTCTTCACATTTAATTCATATAATAACATGAAAATTGCCATTTTTAGCTCATCTGGTCAAAGGCCATGTGAGCTTTTACCATCACTTGGCGTCCGTCCGTAGTAAACTATCACATTTAAATCTTCTCCTCTGAAACTTCTGAACCAAATTAAACCAAACCTGGCAGGGATGGTCCTTTCAAAATTGTGTCCGACAGATCCGCCCTCCATTCAAGATGGCTGTTGTTACCAAAAAATAGAAATTTCTTCAATTGTCCATTGCTGCTTTATTATGAATCTAAATGAGCTCAATTTTTTACTGCAGCTACATGGAAAGGAGTAGTTTAGTTTCGGGTTTGTCTGTGAAATTTTTCTTTCAGCGGATTTATACTGATTATGCAAATTAGGCATATTTTGATAAAAGATCACATTTAAAGCTTTTCCTCTTAAACCGCTGAACCAAATTAAACCAAACCTGCAGGGATGGTCCCTTTCAAAATTGTGTCCGACAGCCCCATCCTCCATTCAAGATGGCTGCTGTTACTAAAAATAGAAATTTCTTCAATATTGCTTCTTTAGTACAAGTCAAAATGAGCTAAAATTTTAACTGCAACTACATTGCAAGGAGTAGCTTAACATATATTCCGGGTTTTTCTGTGAAATTTTTCTTTCAGCCGATTTATACCGATTATGCAAATTAGGCATATTTTGATAAAAGATCACATTTAAATCTTTTTTTTTAAACCGCTGAACCAAATTACACCAAACCTGGCAGGGATGGTCCTTGGGAGGGTCCCTTTCAAAATTGTGTCCGACAGCCCCACCCTCCATTCAAGATGGCTGCTGTTACTAAAAGTTTTTTTTTTTCAATTGTCCATTGCTGCTTTATTATAAATCAAAATGAGCTCAAATTTTAACTGCAGCTATATTGCAGTGAATAGTTTTACACATAATCCGAGTTTTTCTGTGGATTTTTTCGTTCAGCCGATTTATACAGATTATGCAAATTAGGCATATTTTGATAAAAGATCACTTTTAAATCTTCTTCTCAGGGGTCCCGGGTGGCTCAATGAGTTAGGTCGCTGGATCTAACAACTCGTACAAGCCTATCACCAATACAGCGTGGGTTCGAGCGCGGCTTTGTAAATTACAAAAAGGGTGCACTCGACTCGCAGCCGCAAGTGATAAAGTTTACCAGTTGCTTGCCCATGGTCGGTGGTTCTCCGGCTTCCTCCACCACTAAATCAATCAATCATAAATCTTCTTCTCTGAAACCGCTGAACCAAATTAAACCAAATTTGGCTGGGATAGTCCTTAAGTAGTCCCATTTCAAAATTGTGTCCGACAGCTCCGCTAAAAATAGAAATTTCTTTAATTGTCCATTGCTGTTTTATTATAAATCAAAATGAGCTCAAAATTTAACTGCACTACATGACAATAAGTAGATTACCATATATTCTGGGTTTTTCTGTGAAATTTTTCTTTTAACCGATTTATGCCGATTATACAAATTAGACAAATTTTGATAAAAGATCACATTTAAATCTTCTCCTCTGAAACTGCTGAACCAAATTAAACCAAATTTGTCTGGGATGGTCCCCTTTCCATATTGTGTGCGACATTCAAAATGGCTGCTGTTACTAAAAATAGAAATTTCTTTAGTTGTCAATTTCTGCTTTATTACAAATCAAAGTGAACTCAAATTTGAACTGCAGCTACATGGCAATGGGTAGTTTAACATATAGTCTGGGTTTTTCTGTGAGATTTTTTCATCCAGTTTATTCCGTTTAGGAATATGAGATAAAAATCACATCAAAATCTTTTGCTCAGATATTTGAGTTGAAATGATCTTTGGGTGGCCCACTTTCAGAATTATGTGCAACACCCCCATTTTCTATCAACTTTAGATGTCAAATTGAAAACCAGGTGAGCGATTACAGGCTCCTGGGAGCCTCTAGTTTTTTGTTGTATAAGGAATAGTTCTATAGACTAAATGGTTCACTGTAATAGATTTAGTACTAGTTGACAAATCCTTCTGAATTTTTAAAATTAGATCCTTGTTGATATTGATTTGGGTACTGCAGCCTTTGTCTGTTTCCAAACAAGTGACCCCAAGATGCAAAAATGACCATTTCCGTTTTGTTCTTTTGTACTTGGGAGAGTTTATTATTCATTTGATTTTTATGTCGAAAACATTAATAGCTACATAATAATGCTATGCATTTTCTGAGTCATTTTCTTAAGAATTCAATAAAAAAACTTGTCTAAATAGGATTAACAATAAACTCTAGACATACAAAAACCAAAACATTAATTTGTGTACCTTGGAGCCTCATGTTTGGAAATGGGTAGGACTACAATACCCCAATTCATTACCAACCTTTATTCTGTGTCAATGATCTTTTTGTTACAAATTCAGAAGGATCGATCAACTAAAACTAAAGTTATTGCACGAACACCATTTTGTCTACAATACAACCTCAATATTATTGTGGTTTTATAAAACCCACAAGATTGCTTGAATATCATAGAAGAAACTTTTTAATTATGTAGAACTTCTATCAGACATGATTTCAGAGATCTGAATTTAATATCGGCCAATCACAACACGATTACTGCATCATCTTAAGAGTTTCAATCTAAAGCAAAAATACAATTTAGTTTTAAAGTGCACTGTCAATTTTGGTTTCATTTCACCCATTAGTTGCAGCAGATTGAAATGTGAAACCATTTACTGTACAAATAACTGATAATGGATACAGATATGTCATCTTTGAGTCAGGTGAGATGCAGATGTGATATACTGGTAATTCAGATATTTTTCAATACATTTTGGCTCGATCAGGGTTGTTTTGGGCCATGGTGGTCATGATCTTATGGCAGTTTTATTTAAAACTACCTACCTTGTGAGTTCAAATTCCACTCATGCGAGGTGTATTCGATACATTATGTGATAAAGTTTGTCAGCAACAGGTCTGTGGTTTTCTCCCGGTACTCCAGTCTCCTACACCAATAAAACTTACCACCACCATATAAATGAAATATTGTTGAAAGTTACGTTCATCACCATAACTCTCAATCAGTTTTGTAAATAGAATACTATTACATCATCCTGCTGTGGTGGCCATCTTGACATTCTAATAAAACTACATTATGTATGTTATGCAGTGAATGTGTTGGTCATCTTCAATCTTATCGCACTGAAACTATTGCGGCTATAGAGATATGACAACACCATACCATATAATACAACCACAAAAAGTTTGCAATCGTATAAAAAAAGGGAAAATAATTAAGATATTGGTAATTTTCCTTCATTTGTATAGAGTTGCATGTGTGTGAACTGGTTCTGAGTTGGATGTTTGTTAAAGTGAGCGATTGTTGTTAACACCAAATGAGCAATTTTTCAGCTACATGTATATTATGGAGAGAACAATTTACGTTCAATGAAATGATGATGATGAAGTCCTCTTTGTACTAGACCAACACTCCAAGTTGGATGTTTTAGTGCTGTCTCACTGAAACAGCAATCCAGGGGTAGACATGTCGCTACACTTTGACACATTATTCTGATTCCGAACCAACAAGTCTTTGGTTTTACTCCTTAGTGCTGCATGCTAAGTAGAGAAGCAATAAATGCCAATTCATTTAACTTTGGTTTGACCTGACGGGTGCTTGAACCCACAATCTATCGCACCCTAACCATTACAACACAGATATGGTATAAACACTGCAGACACATGTACAATGTAGGTATATTGAGCAAGTGAGATATTTAGTGTAACTAATGTTTCTACTGTTGGAGTGGATGACTGAACTGAATAACAAAACATCAATATTCAAACTCTGGTCATATCAAACAAGATACAAAAAATGTACCTCGTAATAGGCTGCAAGTCGACTGTTCCTCACCATGGTAATGTAAGTTTCAAAAAATATACCACTTATACTGCAGCTTTGTTCTTATATACAAATCCATTCGAACTTGATAGACTAACAACATAAAATTGTATCAGAATACATCTCACAGTATAATTTCTTTTCACCATTAAAAACATAGTTGAAAAAAACTTTAATTTCCTCGATATATATATATATGAAACAAATATTCAATCGAGGCCTGAAAAGTTGCACTAGATTCTAGGGAGAGTGTTAACTACAATGTATCATATTGAAGAAGGGAGGGAGGGTCGTGCTCATTATTTGATTCCTGTAATAATTTTGTGAATGTCCCAAGCCAAAATCATAATTTTCCATCCCTCAATTTCAGTTGTTCTGTTCTCTCAAGTCTGTGTTGATAAATATAGTGAAACAGAAGGTGATGCTAAAGTTCAGAGATATTCCGAGTATTGTGATTGGTAAGACTGTGGACCATTACGGTAATGATTACCGTCGTCACAGTTGTGATCGTATGGTAGTTGGATTTTACAACTACATGTACCTATGCAATCAGTGCCCATCACCACTAAAGTTGTGAGTTCGAAGTCTGTTCACAGTGAATTGTACTCGATACAACGTTATTTATGTGATAAAATTTGTTAGTTTTCTCCAGATACTCTGGTTTCCATCAAAATAAAGCTGACCACCACAATATACTGAAATATTGTTGAAAGTGGAGTTAAAACTCCAATAACAAACTGTTTAATTTTTTTTCCATTAGAAGTGGAAAAAAAATACCATGATACACATATTGTACATCTACATGTATATAGACTTAATAACAATGAAAGAAGACACCTAAACTGGGATGAAAAGCAGCAATATAAGTTGTTTTTCTTCAAATTACCTGAAACCAACACTATGAAATTCCCAATCCTATATTTGTGTTTGTCCTTGTATTGAATGTAACTGTGTCTGTTGCATAAATAACAATGAAAGAAGACACCTAAACTAGGATGAAAAGCAGCAATATAAGTTGTTTTTCTTCAAATTACCTGAAACCAACACTAAGAAATTCCCAATCCTATATTTGTGTTTGTCCTTGTATTGAATGTAACTGTATCTGTTGCATAAAATCTTACACAGGTGAATTCAATCTGATAAATTTTGTAAATTATATTAATTTCTTCAAACTTAAATTTGATTTCGAAATAGAAAACAAAACACTTAAGTGTTAATTTAACAAACATGATTCCTGAAATGACTGTACACTTACGAAATATACTTCAACACTTTGTAACTGTCTTCTTTTATCCATTTAAAAAAAAAATTATAGTCCATTTTTTTTTAGAAAATATTTCTTTCAACAGAAATAATAAATCCCAGTATGTTTATCACGAACATTCAATCTGTATAATTTTAAATGCAACATGTTTCACCACCTGTTCATAAACTATAGTAATATAATAACAAAGTCATGTATAAATTTTGCTAGATTTATATTAATTTAATATTCTTGGCATTTTTCTTTTTTTTTTATGTTTTTTATACAATTTTTATAACAATTAAAATACCTTAATCAAGGCTTAAAAATGCTTTGCCATTTTATATGATATAACAACGCATTTAAACACATACACATAAATAACAAGGAAAATTGATTTCGAGATCATTAGGGACATGAAACAATTGATGAAAGACATTTGTTTAGCACAATTACAAAAATAACTGTGATTAATGTACAAAAATTCAGTCCCATTATATGGTTGTGGCATTTCAATTGATCAAAATATCATTAAATGATAAATCACTAAAAAATATCTTTGAGGTAAAACAAACATTTTGATCTTTAAAAATTCACACTCTCAATAATAAGTCAATTGCAAGCACTACCATATTTAACAACCATTTTCCTCGAAATGTTCACATGCATTCACAAATTAAGTTTCATCCATAAAAATACTGCACAATTAATATTTGTTCCCATTTTCACAGTCCGTTGAGATTAAAATGAGGTCGTAATCGAAATACTGGAATAAACGAATGAACCATGAGTGTTTGAAACCATGATTTTGCTTAGCCCTGAACTAATGTTGGCATTTGCTGGAAATTGTCTCTTGTAATGAACACTTGCCCTTTACACCTTTGCTGCAATGATTTGTTGAGGGCGGCAGGACTAGTAAGATCTGAATAGAATGAGTTGATTCGGACGGTTCCATCAAATACAATGCCTATACTTCCATTTTCACCAAGTCTGTAGGAGACTTCTTTTGGGTCCACCCACATTGTAAGTTCTTTTGGCAGTAATTGTTCTAAAGCTTGCTGATTCAACCCACACGATAATCCTGCTTCTCTTATTGTTGGATCCATATTGTGATTCAATCTGATACATCGATATCCACTTCCTTTGCATGGTTTCTCTGGGAACCAGTGATTCTCATATTTTAGTTGAAGTAATTGTAGTAAAGATGTTCTGAAAATATTTAGCTGCTCTTCTGTTACATGTTTTGAATTCCTGATAAAGTTCGACAGAAAATCAACGGCACTTCTCAATTCAATTTTCATACTTTTATTGTCATAAAACTAAAACCCAAAAATAGTGTATTTTGTCTTTTCGTTCTGACGACAGCTGTCAATTTCTCCAAAAGTTTTGTACTTAAAAACGTCCTGTAACTTTACAATTTCTGATGAATACTCCTTTATGAATGACTTTTTCAGACTTACTTCTCAAAACTTTCCAAGATTTTGTCACTTCAAGCAACTTTTGATGTTAATTTGTCAACCTTTCTTTGTTCACTTCCTCAGCTGTAATGGCTACGACTGTTGTGTACGATCGCTCTAAAAACCCATTACGTCAACAATCAGAAGATAATTATTCATACGCTAAGCCAATGAAATCGACGAACGTCATAATCGTTTTCCAAATATGGAAAATCTTAAAATAGATTACCTTCGCGTCATAACCAGTTGTAACCTATTTCTTTCGAGGAAAACAAAAATAAACAACTCATTTTAATAACAAAGGAGGCATATTTGGGATATAAATTAAGGCCCATAGAGGGTATTTAAAGGCTCAAATTATAATTACAATGAGCTTAGAATATGAATGCTGATGAATAAGAATAAGAATACGAATACTTTATTTTGCCAATCACGACGCAGAATAATCAATTTAACTATCGATAATTACACAATAATACAAAACCGTAAACAATAAATACGTCATTTTTTTTCTTGATTACACAAATGATTACATTCTAGACAACTGAAACAAATATTATAAGGAATCAACAATACAGATTAGTTTTTATCTATATCTCTAAATGAGTATGCCTATTTCTAAAGGAAATATTATTTCGAGACATATTTAATACACTATGTTCATCATGAATGCAAAAAGTCACAACAGAATATTCTATAACATTCTATTCTATTTTCTGCAGTGGTCGAATAATCAGAGTAGATTATAAGATTAATAATGCAGTAAAAACAAACTGAGAGCCCATATTTTACACTGGGGCAGTAAAAAAATATAATACAACTTTCAATTGGTATAATTTTTGGAATTTATTTCAGAAGTAATTTTATAATTAACCAATCGTGATCATCGATCTATGAAAAAAAAAACAATTATGCCAGAATGAGTCTTTAAGTGTATCGAATTAATTTGTTGTCCGTCTGACATTAAGTTAATATAATTTCAGGAGGATGGCCGGCATCTGGTATCGTGTACACACGATCCATTGTTTTTAGCTCAATATAACGGACACAAATTAACCCCCCTTCCAGAGGGTGTGCCGGGGGTAGAATAGGCATCAGGTTTCTCCCGTTCCTAGAGGCACTAGTCCTCTAAAAGGGGCCAACCCCGCGGGAACCCCGGGGTATAGAAATGGGACCGAGAGCTTCTTCGGCTTGAAGGGGCGTCCGTCGGTTGTGCGGGATGTATAAATTCACAACCAACCCGTCCTTCGGATGAGACGTAAATAAAACCGAGGTCCCGTGTTGAGAGATTGTCACCGTGCCTCTTCGCACGTTAAAGAACCAAGTGTAACAGCTCATTATGAGCATTATGCTCATGATGAGTGGTCCATGGGAGACCTGCCAGTGTTGCACTGACTAAATTCTCCGTCCCTACCCATCACCTTCCCTTGTTTCGAGTCCCGTGGCGTTTAAATTTGTTTGCCCATTAGCCTATCCGTCCCCCGTTTTCAACCTACATATTGATTTATTGTAAACATGTTCTCGTCCTGAATATAGCTGAAAAATTGCTCGCTGGCCGGACGTTAAACATCAATCAATCAATCAATCAATCAATCAATCAATCAACGGACACGATAACATTTTCTATCAATTTGACGCTAACCGAGTAAGAATACCATAGACATAAAAAAATATTAAACATGTCTCTGATAATACAAATCGTTATTACTCGAAATTATTATACCTAGTAAGTTACATTGTACCAGATATACTAGTTTCACATAATAAACACTTAAAGGGGACTAAAATATATTAATTTAAGTACTGAAAGGAAGTACAAAGGGGAAAACTAAATAACTTTGTAACTAGAACGAAATGATAGCCTAGTGGACATGTTTTCTCTCTCTCGTTTAAATATTCCTCTATATTTCATTGACGTACACAAGTATAGTGACAAAAGTCTGTAAACTTGTACAAAAATTCCTATATAATCAACCAAAACCATATTTAAAAAAAAAAAATATTGTGAAGTTATTTCTGAATAGATTTTAACAAATTTTAAAACCAAAACATTCAGAATTGTTTATATTTTGATTGTTTATTTGCTCATTATGTTTATACACGAGTGGTTTTTATTTGTACATAATATAAACAGGATTGTTAATTTTTAGGATTTAATTTTAGTTGAAATATATAGGAAAATCAACGTCAATTTTTATTTGTTATGTTTAAATTATGTGCAAATAAAAACCACCCATATAAACATAATGAGCAAAATGGTGTAAAATTTGTTAAAATCTATCCAGAAATAACTTCACAATAATTTTTTGAAAAAATATGGTTTTGGTTGATTATATTGGGATTTTTTTTTACAAATTTACAGACTTTTGTCACCATACTGTAGTTTAAGGATTACATTGCAGTTCATGATCAAACAAATATCCGGTTCAAAATTTCTCAGATCTAAGTTGGAACAACTTTAACAATTGAAAATGATGTTAAAGTGCTCAAGACGATACTGAAAATAATATGGGGGTTTGGGTAAGGGTTATGTTTAACGCCACTTTATCACTATTTCGACTATATCGTGCTATGTCAGTTTTATTAGTGGATGAATATGAGTACCTGGAGAAAACCACCGACCTGTCGCAAGTCGAAAATAATATGTATTATGTCCTCAAACTTTATTTTCAAATAAGATAGCTGCCTCGGGAAAGTTTATGTATCAAACCCTTTCAATGACTAAGCTAGTCTTTAGATGTTAAAATCGTTTATATCAACATATCCTATTTAGCTTAATCTTTCTTCTGATAAAAATATTTTAATAAAAAAAAAGGGTAAACGAGTGTTTGTGATTCATTAAAATATTTTTTTAATACTTTCTGTACTTGTAAGATGTGTGAATGCAAAATACAAAAAGTGGACAGTGCTATAAAAATCTGATTTAATTTTTGTTTTTAAACCTAAAAAAACTATTTAAATAAAATACATTTTTGTTGTATATTATTGATTTAAGATGAACAACTTCTAGTATTCGTTGATGTGCTCTCAGAAATTTGTCCTTTTATATGACGAGTAGTCAACGGGAGATAACTCTATCACAGCTATAGAGTTCAAGTAAATAAGAGTTGTCTTTTCAGTTATTACTTGGTTGGTGGTTCGAGATGTATAAACTGACTGATATGCCATGGAAGTTTTGTTACTCCCAGGACACGACAAAGTTAGAGTAACGGAAGAAGTAGTGAATATAAGTCCGCGGAACTAATATTATATGAACACAACACTGTCACCGTTGTCTCAGATGTGGACACGATCTATCCCAATGTCCTCATTTAACTCCCTAATTTTATCAGGTTCCTGTGCATTCCCCACAAAAAATATACTAGTAGTGTAGAAGAAACGTTTTACTCAAGTAATATAGATGGGGTTATGGTGTTTAATGCCACTTTCAATAACATTTCAGTTATTTCATGGCGGTCACTTTTATTGGTGGATGAAACCAGAAAAAAACCACGGACCTGTTGAAAATCATTGACAAACTTTATCACATAATGTTGTATCGAGTAAACATCACCATGAGCAGGATTCGAACTCACAACCCTGGTGGTGATAGGCACTAATTGCAAATGTAATTGTAAATCCAACTACAATAAGATCACGACCACGACTGCCCTTACCACTCAAGTTATAATACAGACTTTGTTTTTCATCAATCTAGGTAACATAGGTCTTATCCCGTGTTCATCAACATCCCTCCTTAAAAATAAAATTCTTGGCTCAATTAACAAGAGACTAATAAAATCAGGCAATACTTTGTGGAATAAAAAAAATATATATATTTACAGATATTCGAACTAAATATAGAAGGTAAAAATAGCAAGGACACTCACAACATTCAGTACAGTTTTAGGAATAGTGGGAATAAAATATAGTCTATAAGAAAATTGGCAGTCAGTACAACAATCATGGTTTTGGAGCTTTATCATAGATGGTGGGGGCAGTTGTGGTCATGATCGTATGATAGTTAGATTTCCAACTACCTGTGCAATCAGTACCTATCACCACTAAAGTTGTATGTTCGAACCCAGATCATGGCGAGGTGTACTCGATACAAAGATAAAGTATGTCAGTGACTTGCGGGAGGTCACGTGGTTTTCTCCGGGTACTCTTGGTTTCCTCCACCAATATAACTGACCGCCACAATATAACTGACCGCCACGATATAACTGACCGCCACGATATAACTGACCGCCACAATATAACTGACCGCCACGATATAACTGACCGCCACGATATAACTGACCGCCACAATATAACTGAAATATTGTTGAAAGTGGTGTTAAACATCATAAACCAACCATAGATGACGTTTGTCAGTATATAAATTTAAATTAACATAAACATGGATCCTCAAAATTTCAGCTGCACGATACACGAAAAAGAATCTGTTGGTAAAACAATACACAGATAACACTCTGTACCACTGAATCGGCACATTATTGACAAAACGGTCTTAGATTGGTTTAATTTGCGTATTGCGTATTTGTCGTACCAGTTATTGCCCTTTTTGTTATTAATGTGACTCACCTGAAGAGTGACGTCAACAGGTAAAAATAAAAGGTAAATCTTCAGAAATTTGAATTGTGTAAAGATGAATAATGCGTTTTACAACGATGTTTATACATTTATTTACTGACGTCCCAGATTACATGTATATATGAGGTAAGTGGGGAGCCATGGGTGTGATAACAAATATACAGACATGTTTACTCTCAGTAATTCGGATACAAGGCCGTTGTAATACTCTATCTGATCAGATATATATTTTTTTGCGTTTCTGGTTTTATGTACATGTTCAGCAACAATGGGATACTGAAGCCAGGGGAGGGGATATCTATGTGTATTGTATAGCCAGTTGGTATACATTGTGAATATTTTTCACGAAATTTTAGAACTAGAACACAGGCACTTGGGACCAGGATTAAAAAAAAAAAAAAAGTTATCTATCTAGTATAAAACATATACTCTAGATAACTTATTTTTATTATAAAAAAAAATCCTGGACCCAAGTGCCTGTGAGCTAGAATAGGGAAAGTTATATATTATTTCTGAAAGACTTTTAACTACCAGACCTACTTTTGGTTTCATTTTTATGTTTTGATATCCGAACGGTATCAGATTGAATTCATGATTTATATATTATGAAAATATAAAAATAATTGAACAAGTCCATTTACAGTTTTGCAAACGAATACTAAAAGTCCGAACTACAACACCTAATTTCATGGTGTATGGGGAACTGGGAAGGTTTCCTTTAGAAATTAAGGTGAAAATGAGAATGGTGTCATATTGGAACAAATTATTGCAAAATGAAAAATTAAGTAGCTCTAGCTCTATATATCGATTATTGTTGAGTCTAAAAAATAATGGTGCTCAAACCTTCAAATGGTTGAACCATGTTGAATCAATTTTTAATGATTCAGGTCTTGGCTATATCTTCCACAACCATGACAGTTCTAATTATACTCTCATTAAATTACTTTTAAATCAAACTCTAAAAGATCAATTTATTCAAAGGTGGACTAGTGAAATGATAAATTCCTCACGAGGACAGTTTTATTCTAACTTCAAAACAGATTTTTCTTTTGAAAATTATTTAACTAGACTCTCTGAAAACAATAGAATATGGATAACAAAACTGCGCACATGTAATCTAAAAATTCCAATGGAAATGGGACGATGGAAAAATATCCCAAGAGAAAATCGTTCATGTCATTTATGTAATGAAGAAATTGGGAATGAATTTCATTACCTATTTGTTTGTAATTTCCCATATTTATTAAATTTAAGAAAAAAACTTATTCCAAATTACTACACAACATACCCAAGTGACTTAAAATTCAAAGGACTTTTATCTTATTGTAATACAAATCTATATATCAAAATATCATGTTTTATAAGGAAACTTGTTAGCATCTTATAAAATTGTATCTATTTATTTATTTATTTATTTATTTATTTATTCACTTATTTCAATCAAAATAATCATGTATTGTAGCTATCATGTATTGTATTAACTATGTATTGTATTTACTATGTGTTATATCTGTTATCTGTTCATTCCGTCATTTATGTAAAATTTGTTTTATATGTCGACCTCATGTAACACATATATTGTGTCTGAGCGTTATCCAATAAAATCTTGAAATCTTGAAATCTTATATTCAGTATTCATAATAGTGTCATATTATTATTGTGTCTTCTATTCATAAACATGAACTGTAACTTCACTTTGGGCCTTTGCCAATTATTGTAATTGTGTTTGTGCCAATCAAAAATATTTGTATTTGTATATTTTGATAAGATAAAATTTTCTTTCAATTTGACAATATACGGTAGCTATAAAAACCTAACGGGTTTGACCGATCACCAAATTTTTTTTAGATCCACATGACGCTATAGCGTACCTAATGAAAAAGGTCATTTGCTGGATAACGGTAAATGCCACTGATCTACACCCTTTAGAATCACATGATTGAAGAACTTGGGGGGTATTTTAATACTAGATGAATATTTCTCTTTTTTGAAAGGACTGAAAATATATGTGGTCGTTCTGTGTTCCTGGATTTCTATCGTGTACTGTCAGCTTTCCAGACGGCTAAATGATCATTTTATTTAGTTTTATACCTTGATATGCTTACGTGACATTCGTGATTCAACGCGAGTATATTTTTCGGTTTCAAGGTGTGTAATTTTATGCCTGATTTATTGAATGAATCCATGCTTCGTTGATCGTTTTACCAGTAACTACATTGTACTACCCTTGTACCAATATATTCTCAATACGATATCTGATTACACATATGTCTCACCACAGGTTTTGCTCGACATGCGCTTTGAACGAGAATGTTTTCAATTCTAAAAAAAACCATCTTAGATTTAGGTCCTGATTTTGTATATGAATAAACCAGTTGAAATTTGGGTTCAACGTCCAGCTTCCTCTACCTTGTCGCCACGTTCCAATATTTATTACAGAAGATAGAGTTATCTCTCTTTGACCATAGTTTAAATGTACTTTCAGAAAATGAATTCAAATTCTGCAACAATAACCCACGAAGAGGTCCACGTGAACATAGACAAATCGTCAAATGGGTCTACTGTAATCTCAACACAGCCAATAACAGTTGGCTACAACACATCATCTTCTGATATTATTGTTACAGACCAACCAGGAATAGCTGTTGTCAATCAGGGTAAACCTGATGGGAAACGAAAACCAAAAGACTTTGTTGTGACATCTTGCTTTGTTATCATGCTGTGCAATTTCATATTTGGTTTATTTGCATACCACTTTGGAGGTATTTACATACATTTTTAATTCCACACTCGTGCAATTAAATCATATTTTCTATGAATAGCTATATCAAAATCTTTCCATGATGTGAGAAATAATTTGTTTTAAATACCCCCCTTTTGCTTTTCTTTTTATATTTTTTTCTAGAGGTAGATTCTTGATTATTCCAAACTTTTAGTAAATTATAATATTTTCCTGTGGAACACTTATTGTTTATGTTTTAACTGGCAAGGAACTTGTTTTGAATTTAGTTCTTGGATTATGCCTGATGTCAGACAGTTCTTGTTCACGTTTTGACCCAAAGCAACACATATATATATATATATATATATATATATAAAGTCTAAGGGAATCAACCAACCAGAGAACTTAATAGGTAATATATATATATAACAAAGAAATAAAAAAAGAAGAAAAAAAAAGACTATCTTTATATACATAAATAACCATGATTTAAAATAGACTTGTTTATTTTTCAGTTAAAGCCAATCATGCATGGCAGCTTGGAGATGAAGTGGCATCAAAACATCATGCAAAGAAAGCCAAAATATTTGTTATTGTTGGTATAATTGCTGGACTAGCCACATATGCTTTATCAATCACTTTATATTTTACATTAAAAGGTGACACACATAAAGTACACAACTCAGGAATGGCTGGATGAACAATATCACCACACACTACATACCATGTCTTCCAAAATCAAAAATAACAATATGGCTAACAAAAATAATTGTCATCTAGCTTTACATTAAAAGGTGATATGCATGAGGTACATAACTCAGGAGCGACTGGATGAACAATATCAATAAGATAAACTAGGTACATTTGTACATTGTCTTCCAAAACCAAAAATAGCATTTGGTGAACAAAAATGATTGTCATCTTGTTAGTACAAAAAGTTGAAGAATCAAATGATGTTTCATTGTGTATTAACATAAAAAGATCTTGTTGTAAATGTCTTCATTGTGTACCTGGTGTTTGACTTAACAAGTATGATGTCAATACATGTAGTGATATTTAATTGTTGTATGTAATGATAGGACTGTATACCACTTGCATAAGAGGACTCCACTAATATGGATCCAAACCATTTGTCCCTTTTTTTAAGAAAATAAAATGTAGAGTGTTTCATGGAATCGAAATAATGGCATGGACACGTTCAGCATAACCAATTCATTGCTGTATATTATACACCATATTCCCAATTGCTGGCCTTTTTTGTAAAAATAAATGTAAAGTGTTTCATGGAATCAAAATAATGTCCATTTCAGCATAACTAATTCATTGTTGTATATTAAACACTATATTAAATTGCAACAAATAAGTGTTTTGGAGTGTTATTCTAGCAACAAAAACTGATGTTTTTTCTTTGAATATTTTTATATTGTCCCAAGGTCAAAATAAACTTTACCAAAAGAGTAATATGCACTGCAAGTGTAAAATAAACACAATTCATTTTCTTTTTCAAAACAGAATAATATAACCATTATTTTATGTAATATTACAATCACAGGAGAAACATATTTTTCAAATTCATGTTCTTTTTCAAAGCAAAATGATACGAAAATTAATTTTCAAATCATGTCATTTGATGTAATATTATAACAACAGAAAAAAGGTATTTTTCAAGTTTAATACATGTAACATTTATATGGACAAATAAGTCCTTCAAAGTGGTAAGTTAGGATTTCAACCATAAGAATCTCATTTATTACAATTGTCAGTTTTGAGCATTATGTAATTTGTTGCAATTGATCAAAATGTCTTTAAATATATATTTGAATAAATCTATTTTTTTAATATATTTTGTGTCATTTATTTGTATTATAAACAATGTTAATTAGGCATGTATGCACATGTCTGATGATTGACATACAGCATGTTTATTACATAGTTGACACATTTTTTACAATTGACAAAAAGACAAGATAAACAATGCCAGCTATTGTGGATTAAGCATGTTTAAATCTGTTGAACTTCCTGATATATACACCCCCTAGAGATTTATTATGATTTGAAGTTTATCTCCAGCAGTCCAGTCTATATTTCTACTTCTACTAAATATTGACCTCTTCAACAAGTTGAATATTATGTCAGAGTACAATTTTGATTGTATTTAATTGTTAAAATAAGAAAAAAGTGGCTAATTTGGTTACAATTTTTACAACTTTCAGAAATGTATTAACTTATTGTTTTAACAGAAGCATACTGTACTGGTATTTATATATACCCCCAAAATATTCAATATGAACAATAGCTAGAAAACGTCAAGGAAAAGGGGTATTTAAGCAAAAGGGGACAATTGATTAAAAAAAATAAACAAGAGAGAAATTGACATTGCACACAACTACCTATAGCAGAACCGTATATATGTTGTATCACTTATTTTTAATAAGAATATGTCCTTCAATTAATATAATCCTGACATGAATAATGTTGATTATACCAGTTTTAAGCTAAAATATTTTAAGAATTTTAAGTGTGATTAGCTTTTTTTTCGTCTTTCCCTATTTTAAAATAAAATTTTGGTCCTTTCTTTTCGTTAAAATATCATTTTTTTGGGGCAAAGTTTTGGCTTTTCTTGAAGAAAATATTAGACATGAAGAGACCATAACAAATATAATGGCTCTATATATGATATTATATATACCATGGATCTTACGAATTAACTTATTTAAACCAACCAATCCGAAGGATGAGTTGGTTTAAATAAGTTCATGAGTAAGATCCATGGTATATATGGTTTTTGTAACATAAATACGCATTTTTCCTTTGATGTTTTTATGCAGTAATCAACTTAAAAATAGTGAATTTTTACAAACCATGGTCTAACATGAAGATCTTGATGTTATTCCATGATTATGACATCACATGAGAATAATAGTGAAGTTTCTATGGAAGTGGGAGGAGCTTAAGTCATGGTTTAATATAAAGATCTACATGTTATTCCATGGCGCGGACATCTAAGAGAGCATCCTTTTGTCAAAAATGTAATTTCTGTTACAGACCATGGATCTTACTCCTGAACTTATTTAAACCAACTCATCCTTCGGATTCGTTGGTTTAAATAAGTTAATTCGTAAGATCCATGGTACATGTATATATAATACGTAACAGAAATTACATGTTTGACAAAAGGATGCTCTCTTAGACGTCCGCGCTAACCATGGAATAACATGTAGATCTTTATGTTAGACCATGACTTAAGCTCCTCCCACTTCCATCAAAACTTAACTATTATTATCATGTGACGTCAAAATCATGGAATAACATCAAAATCTTCATGTTAGACCATGGTTTGTAAAAATTCACTATTTTTAAGTTGATTACTGCATAAAAACATCAAAGGAAAAATGCTTTTTTTTTTGTTATACATATATTAGGTGTCGTTTCACTTAGCCAACATTCTATAAATTCTATAAATTGATACAGTTACTATCTGTACGTAATGTTAAAGAATTAAATAATATAGGAAAATATTTATATATTGCAGAAAAAATTCGGAAGACCGGTAATTAATTGATTGTAAAACTTATATACATGTATTTCTGTTGAAAATTATTTTATTATGTATGTCATTCTCCGCTATATTATATTATATTGTAATGGTTATAATTGTATAATGTTGTATAATGTAAAATGTATTTGTATTGTAAATCCTATAAGTTGTATTTGCTTATGGAATAAAGAATTATTATTATATTTTATACAGGTAAAGGTAAGAAAAATATGTAGGCTATGTGAGACTGTGGAAGAATTTTGGCCTTCCTAATTAAGAGGGATTAAGGGGTCCCATTAAGGTTGAAAAATCAGGGTAATCACAGGTAAATAAAGGTAAATTTGAGTGTTTTTTGTTCTTTCTACCTAATTGGAATTACATAATTAACAAGTCAAGTTACATATAAATGAAAGAAATAATTTGTTTTGTCTTACTTCATTTTTATTAGATTTTAACTAAATATATAGCATGTGATACCTCACTTATTAATTACTTTTATTTGAATTAAATTTCAGCAAATATACTATTTCAAATATGTTTTACTTCATTTTCATTATATTTTAACATAATATAGCATGTGATATTGCACTTATATATTACATTACAACAAATATATTATTTCATTTCTCATTAAATTTGTCATTTTAGTTTTTTTTTTCTTAAATCACGGTGTTTTACTTCGGTTTCATTAGATTTTAACTAAATAATGCATGTGATATTTCACTTTACTAATTATTTAAAAAAAAAAAAATTGCACAAATATATATTATTTCATTTTTCATTAAATTTGTCATTTTATTTTTTTCTTAAATCAACATATGTTAGTGCATTTTCATTGGATTTAACTAAATATAGCAAGTGAGGTTTCACTTATTGATTATAAAATTAAAAAGCTTTATATAAACTGAAAACGTAATTAAGATATGATTAGTGTTTTTTATATTTCACACAAAAAATGCTGATTAATTATTAGAATAACAAAAAACCAATAATTACTGAAAATCACCAAAGTGTGTGGCTTTATTTATATATTTTTTCATAAAGAGATACCAAGCCCAGCATATAGTTGAAAGTAAATGGTTTCTTTTTCTTCTTCTGATCTTAACATTTGAGTGATGTTTTAAACAAATTTAAAGAAAACAAAATTTGATTATAAAAACAACATTAAAAACAAAATATGATATAAGGACAATGATGACAACAGTATTCAAACAACCAAGTTCAAGGATTATGTTACAGAAACCTAGGTAGAAGGTAGTATTCAAGGTTGGAACCAGTTTGACAACGACGGAGCCAGAACAACTAACCATATCGAGGGATGGCATAGTAAAGCCAACAAAGCATGCCAGTGTTCACATCCCAACATCTTTGTTATGGTAAAACTTCTACAGAAAGAACAAGCAGTAAATGAAACAAAGATTATTCAACTGCAAGCTGGTGGTAAACAGTGTCCAAGAAGGAAAAAGTACAGAAAACTTGATTCCAGACTTCAAGCTCTCAAAAATCAACTAAGGAACGGACTTGTTGGTGTTCTGGAGTATGCAGATGCTGCTTCCTATCTTCTGCATTTAGACTGACATTCAAATACCGGTATATTGTGCTTCAGCTCTGAAAAGTGATTAACTGTGATAAAACTGACCAAATATGTTATATCAATATATTTATTATGCTAACAAAATATACTATAAGTAAAACATGTATCTTGTATATCTTGTCTTATTATTTATTTCTTGTGACTAAGAATGAATTTGAATTTTTTGGTGTTTAACGCCACTTTCAGCAATATTTCAGCTATATCATGGCGACCAGTTATAGTGGAGTACCCGGAGAGAACCACCGACCCTGGGCAAACAACTGGTAAACTTTATCACTTGTGGCTGCGTGTCGAGTGCACACTTTTTTGTGACTAAGAAATTGACTTAGAAACACAAACGACAACAAAACATACAATTATCCGTCATTGAAAAAATATCCACACAAATATCTTATTTCTATGGTAAAATACTAGACATCAATGACTCTTTATTTCATTCTTTACAAAGATTACAATACATCTAAAAAGGAATGAAATAGTTCATTATCTATAACATTTTCAAAAATAATATATTTTTATGCTTCACAAAGGTGTATAAAAACTATATGTCCCTGGCTTACAAAAAACCCACAACATACCAAAAAAAAAAAAATACCCATACAAAACAAAACAAACAAACAAACAAACATAAAGCATACACCACTAATTTATTATTTTATAAAAACAATTACTTATCGATTAGGGTTAGGGTTAGGGTTAGGGTTAGGGTTAGGTTAGGTTAGGGTTAGGGTTAGGGTTAGGTTAGGGTTAGGGTTAGGGTTAAATGTTAAAATAGTACAGATACCAAAACAAAACAAAAAACCAAACAAACAAACAAACATATAAATAATTATTTATTTCTGTACCCTATATAAAATAACAACCTCTAAGGGGCCCCAACTTAAGTGCTAAAACAACAATCTATAGCAATAAAGTCAATCAGGTATGACTCAGGTAAGAATTTATTGTAGGCCAAGTGAGACAATGAAATTTTCAAATGTAGGCTAGGTGAGACTAAGCCATATATTAGTCTAAGTATATTTTGGTAAATTTAATTGTGACGAAATATTCACCAATAACATTCGGTTATGATTTATGTTGTGAATCAACTGTGTATGCTATCCGATTGAAGACTTCGAAATAAAAATTTCGGAGATGCAATAATCTAAACGAGGAAACAAGGCCCATATATTACGTCCATTGAATAACGCATTTGCGATTAGCTACAGTAAGGTGCCAAAAGTATTGCAACATGTAAAACAATCCCTATATAATCAACCAAAACCATATTTTAATTTTTTTTTATTGTGAAGTCATTTCTGGATATATTTTAACAAATTTTACACCAAAACATTCAGAATTGTTTATATTTTGATTGTTTATTTGCTCATTATGTTTATATGAGCGGTTTTTATTTGTACATAATATAAACAGGATTGTTAATTTTTAGGATTTATTTTTAGTTGAAATATATAGGAAAATAAAAGTCAATTTTTATTTGTTATGTTTAAATTATGTACAAATGAAAACCACTCATATAAACATAATGAGCAAATAAACAATGTTTTGTAGCTTTCACTAGATTATTCGACGTCAAAAATTCCACACCATTTTTCGACATGAAACACATACTGCCGAATGTCTCCATTACACATTACCATTCGATGAACCGCGTCTCGTACGAAAAACAAGATCTCACCATTCTGAGAAAACAGCGTTAGGCTAACAACACCATCACCTATGCGTAATACACATAACGAGAAATTAACACCCTTAAAAGGCAAGACAGACAGGAAACCTTGAGTTGGAAGGTTCGAAAATGATTCTAATGCAACATCGATAACGAAGACCTTAAAAGCCAATAGAAAATCCTACATTATATCATAAAACAATTAAAACCACTTTGATATAGTATTACTTTCTTCACATCGATACATGGCCTTACATCTTTTGTATTTCCAGATATAAAACGACCCCAAACCATCGCTTCAACGACTTAACGTTTGACATACAAATACTAATCAATCCCTATAGTCGTCGTGATCGTATGGTAGTTGGATTTACAACCACATATGTAATCAGTGCCTATCACCATTAAAGTTGTGAGGGGCCCGGGTGGCTCAATGAGTTAGGTAGTTGCATTACCCAACAACTCATACAAGCCTATCACCAGTACGGCGTGGGTTAACGTCCGGCTTTGTAAATTACAACAAAGAGTGCACTCGACTCGTAGCCGCAAGTGATAAAGTTTAACAGTTGCATGCACGTGGTCGGTGGTTCTCTCCGGGTACTTCGGCTTCTTCCACCACTAAAACTGGTCGCTGAAATATTGCTGAAAGTGGCGCTAAACACCAAAATTTAAAAAGAATTAAACATCACTAAAGTTATGAGACCGAATCCTATTCATGGCGAGATGTACTCGATACAACATTATGTGATAAAGTTTGTCAGTGACTAGTGGCAGGTCGGTGGTTTTCTCCACCAATAAAGCTGATCTCCTCGAAAGGTGTCACCAGTGGAGCAGGAACTGTTTAACCTCCTGGAGCACCTGAGTTCACCCTGGTTTTCAGTGGGGTTCGTGTTACTCTATCTTTAGTTTTGTAGATCGTTGTTTGTCCTTTTGTCCTGTTTCTTTTGGCCATTGTGTTGTCTGTTCTTCTTCTATTTACGGATTCTGATTACCACTTTGATATCTTCAAACTCTTCTTGTACATTATTTATATGCAAAAAGACCAGTTTAGGATTTGCAGTCCAAAGCCAAGTACAGAAGACCTACCCACGCCAATACACACAAAAGCACAACTCACTACAATAACTAAATAAATTGTGCTAAATTAAAAATGTTTACAGGAACCCCAATCTCTAGAATATTTCATCAAATGAGCTATGTATACTCCATATGCATGTGTTGCTGTAACGTAGAGTCAGACTACATATAAAGTCAGTCATGGACAAAATTGAAACCATCTCGTTCTAAACAGGTCCTTGCTGACGATTTCTAGGAGTACCTAAAGGTATGAAGACCTAGCTGTATCTTTGGTGTCCTTTATTTCAAGTTACTATAACTAAAATTGAAACCACCTTCATCTTAGATTAAAAGCTATTGGCCATTAGAAGTGATTTACACCTAGATCTTATATTTAGTAACAGTGGTCATGTTGGTTGCTCGACTGGACCATGGGATACAGTTTCAAAGTATATAAACCAAGAATGGCACAGGAAAAGTTTGGTTCATATTAGGCAAGTGGTTTCAGAAGAGAAAATTTGCACATATTTTATTTGATTAAAATAGGCCAAATTTGCATATTCAGAAAAAAATATTCAAAATAAAAAAATTCAGAGAAATACTCGAAAAATAGTATACAATAGCTTATCAAACAATTCATTACTATAAAGTTGTAGTAAAATTTAACATAATCTCAATTTGAAATGTATCTTTTTTGGCCATTGGAACAAAGTTTTAGTTTTAGTAAGACATCCATATTTGGATGGAGGTTACAACTGTTGTATACGATTTTCAAAGGAGAATAGCTATGGACTATCCCATCTTAGTTTGGATTAAATTGGCTCTGCTTCAGATGAGATAATTTTCAATTAAACTTTTGTCAATTTTAGCAAAATTTGCACATTTTTGGCAAAATGCATGTTTCAGCAAAAATTCTAACATAACCTATACTTTCATTAAAATGGATCTAATATTCAAATTTCAGCTCATTTGGTTGAAAAAGTGGCCAAGGATTTATATAGTATACTATATAAATCCTTGATGTGGCTTATTTTGGTTATATAGTTTTATTCACCCCTATGATATATTTATTGTAAGGTCAGTTATATTGGATGAATCATGGTAACAATGCCTACTTTGACTGAAATTGCTCTAATGGTTTCCGAGGAGATTTTTGCATAATATATGACAGACAAAGATGAACTGCAAGTGATTCACACAAGCCTTTATTAGTTTATGTAAGGGGAGATAAAATGTATGATGGTGCTGAACACATTTTTAAAATTACGAGTACCGGTATATGTATTATTTACTAAAAATAATTAGCCTTTTGATTTGTAAATTTGTAGTTTTATTTTCATTTACTTCTGAAAAACTGATGAAGTAATTTCCACAATTGACCTCAGCGAATATCAGTTATCTTATCAATTGTAATTGCATAACATTTCAGGGTGCTGTCGTGGTCATCATCGTATGGTAGTTGGATGTACTACTACCTGTGCAATTAGTGCCTATCACCACTAAAGGTGTGAGTTTGAGCCTCCTTCATGGCGAGATGTAATCAATACAACATTATGTGATATGTGACAGGTCAGTGGTTTTCTGCGAGTACTCCGGTTTCCTCCACCAATAAAACTGACCACCACGGTATAACTGAAATATTGTTGAAGGTGGAGATAAACACCGTAAACACAAAACCATACCATAACATTTCAACGGCAAAATGTCACCAATGTGAATTATTTTTGTGCTCAGCTCACAAGGTGTGCTTGACTTGTACGTTAAGTGAGAATGTTTACCAAGGTGCTTACTATCACTATCATTTTTTTCATTAAAACAAAAGATCCCATCATACATCATGAATACTTGAAACAATGGAGGTGACAATGAAACTCATTTTCCCAGAGCATGGCAAGAGATTCAGTATGTGTAGGATACATATCAATTACAAAATACCACAACCTGTACACATTATACAACAGAAGGGGACGTTGTGGTCGTGATCGTATGGTAGTTGGATTTACAACTACCTGTGCAGTCAGTGCCCATCACCCAACGTTGTGAGTGTTAACCCCGTTCATAGCGAGGTGTACTCGATACAACATTATGTGATAAAGTTTTTCAGTTACTTGCGACAGGTCGGTGGTTTTCTCTGGTGTCCTCCACCAATAAAATTGACTGCCATGACATAACTGAAATACTGTTGAAAGTGGCATTAAATACCATAAACCAACAAACAACAGGACAGGACATGTATCAACTTTCATTTAACATAACTGTTACACATTCTACAAGACAGAAACAAGGAATGCAAATAAGTTTTAATAATATATTATTTTTACAACTAGGTACATTTTTGTTATGTATAAAAAATGAAAATACATGAAAATTTTTTGGAATGACAATAAATAAATTATGAAAACAGTAGACAAAAATGACCAAATTTAACATTTGAAGAAAATTGTTTAATTATTTTGTAGGACAAAATTCGAATTTACTGTTACAGGACTGATTCATACAGTTTAGTAGATCCTCATAATTTGATTACCTTTACTGATTTGAGCAGAGTGGTACTCAATGATAACTTTGAAAAGTAAATAATGTATAATGTATTTAAATGGAACTGTGGAAGATTAAAGGTATAAGGGTTGCGATTTTCACAAAAAATATACTTGCCGATATTTCCCTATAAAATTGATTTTTTTGGGCCATATGTATGTTTTTAACGGTGTAAGACACAAAAGTCAAGTTTGAATTTTTGTATTTTCACATCAGAATTCAATGTTAACCCCACCCGTATTCATATGAACTTTTTGCTGACCTCTTAAGAAATTTTACATATGGTGATGTGTATATGTATAAGAAAATTTAACACAAACTGCAAAAAAATATAAAAAAATCATGTAAATAAATTAGAAATAGAAAGATAATTCTTACAGTATACACACAAAATCTTCCAGAAAAAATACGGGATTGAACAAAATGTATATTAAAGGTTCTAAAAAGATAAGAATTTGGTATCAAAGTAAAGCTATAGTAAATATACAGATTCATGTCAACAGTTATTCATGCTATTATAACTTGAAAATCACAAAATTCAACAAAGTCTATAAGGCTGACATAGAATGCTCTATTCAAGTAATATATTTTTTTCCACGTTTTTTTTAATTTTTTTTTTATAAAAACCTATTGCATTGGCATACAAATTAAAAAAAACACTGAAAACAAACTTGGCCATAATGTAACATGCAGATTAGTAGCTTAACTTCCAAAACCTAAGATAGTAATTTATAAAAACAAATTCTTGCCAAAATGATATACAAGTGTCCTACATGTTTCTTAAACATATAGGGGCTGTCGTTGGCATGATCGTATGGTAGTTGGATTTATAACTACATATGCAAATGTCCTACATGTTTCTAAAACATATAGGGGCTGTCGTGGTCATGATCATATGGTAGTTGGATTTATAACTACCTATACAATCAATGTCTATCACCACTAACATTGTGAGTTCAAATCCAGCTCAGGCAAGGTGTACTCGATACAACATTATGTGATAAAGTTTGTCAGTGACTTGTGACAGGTCAATGGTTTTCTCCGGGTCCTCCGGTTTCCTCCACCAAGAAAACTGACATATTGATGAAAGAGTCGTCAAACAACATAACCTAACATGACATAACCTTTTAAATTTTCATCCCTTTTTTTAAATTGAGTTTATCTAATTATCCAAAACTTGATTTAATTATAAAATGGCAAGTCTGTCAAATTTGACATCATCTCAGCTTGGAGCAGACTATTGGCAAAAAATAAAAAATTGTAGTTATCAATATATACAGACAACATTTTGGCAAGATAAAATTCTTATTTTGACATATATGTGGTTATTATTGCTTAAACCAGGAATACAAAAAAAATATAATTATTATTGTCTTGTGTTATCTGTATTACAATATTTTAAAGGGGCATTAGCTACGATTTTGACAAAAAAAATTATATGTTTTGGAAATTGGTAAATAGCTTTAAAATGATGAAATAAAGGTAAATATTTCACATTAAACAGCTTATCGAACCACTTTCCACCTTTTGAGAACGAAAATTACCATCGATTACTTATTTGCTTGCAAGCCAATAATTTGACCTTGCTTTTTCCGTATGCAATTGACCTTACTAGTGACAGGTAAAAACGAATAATTTGTATTTTGTCGTTTATTAACTGCCAACTTGCATGGTTCTTTGTCCGTAATTAACACCGACTAAAAGCAGATTCACAAAAAATAAGAAATTAGTGCATTGTTGTACTGATTTAATGACGATTCGACAAACTCCGTAAACAATGTCGATAATTAATAAGATGACGTCCATTTCTTGATCGATCTCAAAACACGAGCAGTTACACGTTTTTTCCCTGATGTGCGCACATTTCATAACATTTTTAAGTTACAGAAACACGTTTTATTAAGGCATCAATCATATCTGATAGTTTTTATGGGTAACAAAAATTTACGATTTGGCAGATAATGCCCCTTTAACAAAAGTCTTCTTCAAAATTTGTTGAAAAATCTACTTTATTAAAAAAAAAAAGCCATTTAACATAAAGAAGTACATGAGACAAGAAATAATTTCAGCCAATCTTTTACAATCTTTCCATGGTATTCACCTATATTTTTCAGTTGATCTATAAACTACATTCCTCAAGGATATACTTTCAAATATTTTAAGTTTCCAAAAAGATCCTAAATGACAGGAACTAGATTTTATGTTACCTAGTACTATATTAACTGAATAACAATATTTCAATATTGTGACTGGACCATATGCATTAATATAACTTATTACATAAAAATACAACAAATTTTGGTACAATACAAAGTTGAGAAAGTAAATAGTTACTCAATTTAAAACCTGTTAAAATGTACCTAGTTTGTATGGGAACTCTGGAAATCTATTTTTTGCAATTTTCTTTGGTGGAAATACTGTCATGGAAAATTTTAATTTTTTCATTCATAAACAACTTTTTGGTAGACATTACTTAATTCACATGAACAATGATTCAAATTTTCCATTACTTATTGAAAACTTTAAGAAAAGTGCACATCAACTCATAACTTGTGTATAAAAAGGTATAAAAAATGTGATAAAAAAAAACCCACCTCTCAAATATGTGCATAAAAATAATGACATCATACTAAATATATATTATTGACATCAAAAACTGCTGCAGAATTTTATGACTGCCTATTGCATATCACCACCGACTAGTACAAATTTGTTGTTACGATCCTCTAAACATTACTCATATTCATGACACCATTTTCTGGACAATTTCAATACACATCAATTCTTATCTAAAATGTAGGGAAGAGTTGTGGATACAAACTTTTTGATAAAATATAAAATTTCAGAGAGGACAATAATTCCTTCAAAATTTGTTCAATCAAAATGCAATAACGTCGTTATTATAACGATATGCGAATTTACATATGGTAACAAGATGAAAAAATTAAAAATATTACATACATGCATTCATAACACTCATTTATATAATTTGTTCTTATTCTAGTATCACACATTGTGAATGGGGAAAATGTCCGGTCAAAGGGAATGACATTAATGAGGGACTTCATTATATATTTAACAATGACCATTTTAAATATGTTCATAGCTCTGATTTCTTCTCTTGTTTGTTTTTGACCTAGCGGATACAAGACATAAATTCCTTGATAATAATCAGCTATGTCAAAATACCTACATTTGTATATGGTCAATTTAACTGTAAGTATACACAGTATACACTTAAGTGCATTGTACAGTTCTTTAAAAGAAATAATCTATGTGAAGAATATCAATACACCTAGACACAGTATCAAACTCGTATTAGTGTAAGGTATATGGTCATCATTGAAGCCTGTTTATCATGTGGGCGATGTGTAGTGTAGAAGTCTTTTATTGTTAATACATTTTCTAATTGTTAGAAATAATCTTATAAAAACATTATATGAAACTAGTTTCTATGGATTAACAAAATACTGTATACATATATAGTAAATAGCTATAAAATGGTCCCGATAACATACAATATGTGCCAATATTTCTTCGAGTGTTCTGACATGAATCTTACTATACTTTAGTAACTGAGTAAGAAATAACCATGTTATATTATTTTTATTTTTTTGGTGTCCAGGGATAATTAATTATTCCCGCGGCATACTGTACGTAGCACTAATAAATGCACGGGAATATGCATGTAGCATTTGGCACGTAACTGCATGTCAAACTAATAACTGATTAATTGCCAGTAACCAATCAAAAATGGACACCATTTTCATTGAAGTTTTGGGTCTAGCACAAACATTGGTATATCAAAAATATTAGAAGACAAGTCTAAGACATAATATCTGACACAATTTAAGTGAGATTTGTTCATTTTTGTTGATTATTTTATTAAAGTGTTCACTAAAAAGGAATTATTGATTATTTGCAGTGTGTTTAATATATATCAAACACACATTTTTATCCTTTAACTTTGGTATGATGCTTTTCTGTGGCTTAGTTCAATATAATAATACCATTATGTCCATCAGGAAAAGTTAATATCCATAATTATCAGATTTCAAAAAAGTTATTTCCCTTTGGACTTTGGGAAACAGCCTCTCAATTTGATAAATAACTTTTCATGAAGGCCATAACAGCATAATATAATTTTGTTATAATACCTTATAAATACCGGGGTATATTGTAAAGCAAGAATGTTATTTTTTGGTATAAGTTTCATCTCATAAATTAAAAAATTCTTAGAAATATTCATATTAATGAACACAAATTCACAAATTTAAAGCCTCATAAAAATAATATGCAAAATAATAGGGAATAATGCAAAATTATGCAAGTCTCTTGTGAAAGATGTGCCAACTATAACTCCTTGACACGTAAATAAACAAAGCTGAAAAAAGGGAAGTAACTCTTATTTAAATTTTGAAACCTAATAATGAAAAAGGGGTAATAACTCTAATTTACATTTTGAAACCTAACAATATCAATTTTTCAAGGAAATTAAAATAGAAGGTAAATATCACTAGTTAGGGAGAAAGCATGTGGTCATGTTTGGATAAATTCCCTTATATATGGTAAAGAGGAATAGTGGATTAACAATAAGTGTGACGATGACATGGACGGCAACACAATATGATGGGAAACAAAAAATTCCTTATAGGTAAATTCTGTGCTGCAGGCAAGACAATAACAAAATGCATATTTTTTTTCTTATCAAACAATAGAGCTAGTCCAACAAAATGGCAGCAATACATTGATAAAATACAAACAATTCAGTATGGTATGAAAAAAAATGTAATCTACACTTCAATAGAAAAATGTAATCTATACTTCAATACAAATATATTAAAATCTTCATACAATAAGAGGCAGTAGATAGAAATCTATTGTTATTGAAGACATTGCAATAAATATGGGATGTAATCTTTTGTTCAGGTGGAGATAACTGATGTAATCTTTTGTTCAGGTGAAGATAACTCTGATCTTGTAACTAAGACGACTTCTTCTCCTTCACCAATGGTAATTCTGCATTATTTCTTACTTCATCAAATGTATAGTCTCTTAATAATTTCCCATTTTCAAACACAGTAATAAGTACATCCTGAAATTAGATTAAAAATCCTAAATGAAAAAATATGAACTTTGCAATACTTAACAAGGGGCTCACCTGAGCCTGAATTTGCTCATCACCTGGTGATTCATACACAGGTAAAATTATTTCCTTGGTTAACCTGAAAACATTTTGGTCTGTTTGTAAATATTAGCCTAATTTAATCTTGGTATTTTGGAAACAAGAAGAGCAAAATCTTCTTAAATATTAATCTGAAATTTTAGTGCCAAGAATCGTACTAAATTTGAAGAGTGTCTCTAACAGAACATTGTGTGTACAGGCAGAAAATGATGATGATGACAAACATCCAATATTATGACTGAAATTTTGTTTGCATGGTATAAAAAGAACCTATTTTCTGACACAAAGAATTGACATCAAATTAAGTATATCAATTTCCTAAGACAAAAATATACCTTTTTAGGATCACCTTTTCCCTCTTCTACAGTTTTATATTTTCCATTTTCATATTCCAGTGTTAAACGTCCTTTCTTACTCTTTTTACCTAAATCTGTAATTGGTTGTTTAAATACATTCACCTACAAAAAAAATTAATCATATCAATAATCTTATCAATAACCAAAGAAAAGGCAAAGAGTCAAACAGTTTTAATTCCATCTGACAGCATAATGTTTTTTCTTATTAAAATTTATTAGCCCAGTAGATAACAGTAAAGGCTGTGAAGAATAAAGGGATGTAATGTAATCTAAGTTGTTTAATTGTAAAATATAGTATAAGATACTCAACTAATATGACATAATGTATACAACAACGTCATCTGTCTACATAAGATTGATAAAATTGGGCAAAGTTTGGAACTGAAGTCGATGTATCTTTGTTTCCAAATATTTTGCTATGTAGGAAAAGTAGTACACTAGTGCTCTGTGTAAATACTGTATTTCAAAAGAAATGTTCTAAGCAGCCATATTATGAAATACGAGATTGATCTGTTTTCGTTAATTAGATCTCTAGTTATAATCAATAACTGTAATCCAGTGATGACATGAAAATCGCAAGCGTAATAATATGTGCAGTCGTTCCCTAGGCAAAATTCATCACTAAGTTCTCTAAGGGAAAAGGAGAGTGACATATTCGTTGAAATGTTCACATTATTAAGCTTCCTCATTCATATCCTTTTATTTATTGTTTTGGCAAGAAACTGAAACAATTATATAAAATCTTAAAAATAACAGGTCTCCAAGAGATCATGTGTAAGCACTGTGGGTCATGTCATAGGAAACAATCACTGCCTGGATCTTCCTATTTCTGTACAACTTCCTTCTTTTTCAGAATCGCATCAAATCAATATGACAATGATTAAAAATGTTGGTGTTAAAATTTTTTGCTTATGTTCTAATATTTCTAAATATATGTCCTCACAAACCTCGAAAAATAACATTAAAAGGGGGAGGGTCCAGTGTTTTACTGTCTGTGGGTCATAATGCGTTCTTCAGAAACCTGTATGCTTCCTGTTGAAACCACAAAGTAACAAAATGCCAATTAAACTGATTTAACTTCTTTTTTCTTAAATTTATAGGGTTAGGGTTATGGTGTTTAACACCACGTTCAACAATATTTCAGTTATATCATGGTGGCCAGTTTTATTGGTGAGGAAACCGAAGTACCCGGAGAAAACCACCGACCTTCCACAAGTCACTGCCAAACTTTATCACATAATATTGTATCGAGTACACCTTGCCTGAGCAGGATTCCAACTCACAACTTTAGTGGTGATAGGTGCTGATTGCATAGGTAGTTATAAATCCAACCACCATAAGATCACGACCATGACAGCCCCTATATTTATAGCAATACACTACCTCTTTGCCATTTATAACTGCATAACTACATTTATAAGCACATTTCTGTGTATCACGATCCAATCTCTGTAGTAATGCACCACCACTTCCAAACACAAGATTGTCAGCACTCCATTTATGTTTCTTCATATTATCTAAAATAGCTCCTAATGTTTCGTAACTAATTCCGTCACCTTGTATTACTCTGAGATATGGCGGTAACATTTTATAGCCTTTGGTATTTTCGCTGACACCAAATTGTTTCTCTAAAATTTCCAATACCTGAAGAAAAATGAAATGGTAAAATGATTAAAAATATGCTTGTATAATAAATATAATTTCCTTTTCGCTTTTTATATTTTATTTCCTATGCAATCAGTGCCTATCACCACTAACGTTGTGAGTTCGAATACCAGTCAGGTAAGGTGTACTCTATACAACATTATGTGATAAAGTTTGTCAGTGACTTGCGGCAGGTCGGTGGTTTTCTCCACCAATAAAACTGACCGCCACAATATACATGTAACTGAAATATTGTTGAAAGTGGTGTTAAACACCATAATCCTAACCCTTTATATCTTTAACATACCAATACCCTAATGGAGGCAGAAATATATTAATATCAATTTAAAGTTGTTGTTACTAAACTTTTCACTTCCTTAAAAGTCTCATAGCAGCAACATCAGATTGTTTCTTCAGGTAGTAAGGTCTGTGTCAGGGGTTCAAAATTATGAAGGTCTGAGGTCCGTGACATTTCACGACTGTCTTTGGACTTTGACATTTAGGTATTAGCTGCACATACGAACCTTCTGATTTTTGTTTGAAGTGTCGTTGTCTTTTGATATTAAACTTTTCTAAACAACTATTGCATGAAATCATAGATCTGCTCATTTTGTTAAAAATTTCATTAGAAATGATATTTAATGGCACCAAGCACAAACAAAAATCATTTTTTGGAAAGGGAAAACAAACAATAAAAGGGAGAAATATAAAACATGTATGTCAATCCCGGTTTACCAGAAATCATCCTCTGAACGTAACTACGTCAATCACATTATACCGGTACTCATAGCCGAAAGTGGGGTTATTTATTTTGAGAAATAGTTACATAAAGAAATTGTTATTCATATTGGGAAATGAATCTATACCTAGCAATCAAAATCAATGAAACCACCAAATAAAACATTTCAGCCTAGCAAAATGTTTTTTAAACACCATATTCCTTCGAGTGTCGCAAACTTTTTTGTATCTAATATTACTTTGGGTCGTATCTTCTAATAATGACAAGGTGTTTATTGATATTCAAAACATTCTAAAAAAAAAAACAACAACAGCACTTTCTTTAATACAAATGAGGCAGACCTTCAGAATTTGAAACTGACAGGTCCAGGACCTTTCACTTTGAAAAATAATTTTGAACAAAATACATGCCAAAAAATTCAATGTGAAAGCAATCGCATAAAAGATGTTACATAAAAATATTGGAATATGTAAATTATTCAGTGACAATTTAAGAATGTAATCATATTACTATTATTTTAACTTTCCACATCATCTCACATTCTTGTAGTTTTGATGTAAATAATTATTAAATCGGTCAAACTTTCAGTGTGGGGGCCTTTTTCATGTATATATTTAAAACTTCCATGTCGTGAATGTTAAAAACACAACATGAAATTAACCACCTATAAAGTAAACATAATCAACTCAAATCAAAACACCTTTCATATTGAAAATCAGGGCCGTCCTGGTCGTGATCGTATGCTAGTTGGATTTACAACTACCTAAGCAATCAGTTCCTATCACCACTTACGTTGTGGGTTCGAATCACGCTCGGGCGAGGTGTACTCGATACAACACTATGTGATAAAGTGGGTCAGTGAGTTGGGACAGGTCAGTGGCTTTCTTAGTTTTCCTCCACCAATAAAACTGACTGCCACGATATAACTGAAATATTGTTGAAAGTGGCATTAAACACCATAAACATAAACCACTGACAATCTACACATTAACATGATTAAGGTCTCATACAGGTATTAAAAATAAACATTGCTGTATTATTTTAGAGTGTTTACCTGAACAACAACCGTTGGAGGGTCTCCACTATCTGGACGGATAACCAATCCTCCTCCTTTCTGTCCTCTAGATATTACTAATTCTTTGAGTTCCTTGCCCCAAATTTGTTCACAGGCTTTCCAGATATCATAACTGTCACTGACACAAGCTACAAGTCCAGTAGGAAAACTTGTCAACATGTTTTTAAATGCTTCATTCTCTCCATCTCTCCCCCATGTTGTTATAGTACTGTAAATAACAAAAATAAATCTTAATTGTCATAATCATAAAACTCATATCCGTAAGCTTACATCATTTTTATTAATAGAAGGTCTGTGTGCACAAGTGCGAAAGTCAATAGCTAAAGAACATGTTACATGTCATTGAGATGATGATTATGTTTGCTTTGTACTAGACCAACCCATTGGATTTTATAGTACCAGCTCAATGACTTAATGGGGCAGTCGTGGTCGTGATCGTAAAGTAGTTAGATTATTAACTGCCTATGCAATCAATGCCTATCACAAATAACGTTGTGAGATCGAACTCTGTTCAGGCGAGGGGAACTCGATACAACATTATGTGATAAAAGTTTGTCAACGATCTGTCACACTTGAGATGAAAATGTTAACCATTACAGCACCGATGTGGTTATTCTGAACATCAAATTATAGTTTGATCATATTTTGTTCTGGGTGTAATTTGTGAGACAAAAGAATAAATCTGACATACTTTCTAAAGATGATCAACCTTTAAATGACTAATTCTATCAGAAAGGGTTGTTTGATGGTGCTTAAAGCCACTTTCAACAATATTTCAGTCATATCGTGGCAGTCAGTTTTATTGGTGGAGGAAACCGGGGGACCCTGAAAAAACCACCGACCTGTCGCAAGTAACTGACAAACTTTATCACATAATGTTGTATCGAGTACACCTCGCCTGGGCAGGGTTCTAACTCACAACTTTAGTGGTGATAGACACTGATTGCACAGGTAGTTGTAAATCCAACTACCATAAGATCACGGCCACGACGGCCCCTTTCAGCAAGGGTAAAAGTGGAAAAGAATAAATTTCCTGAAAAATAATGTGTATATTTTCTCCTCCTCACCTATGTTCAGCTGCTGGTATAGAAAACCCTGCCATTTCACAACCATAAAACTTCCTAGCTGTAAGTATTCCAGATATTGTATCAGTTCCCATAAAGTTTACGAGATGTGCACACCCTCCTATACCAGCTGACTGTAAATAGAATATTTATTTAATTAAAATATTGTACAATAGAACTTCAGAGGGTCAAACTCGAAGGGACTGTCAAAATGTGTTCAAGTTATCGGAAGTTTGAGTCACCAAGTAATTTCAGAGAGATAAAAAATATGGTTCTGACCCGGGACAGTTTCATTACGCTATTATAAACTGATGCACAGTACAGTTGGCCTTTGTCATAAAAATTATTACTCCTTTAGAAAGTTCTCAAAGACTACGGCTTCTGAATACCTATCAAGTTATTTTGAATGAAGTGTTTGCTTGTATTACTAGAACTGTATAATTGTTAAATCAAAACTTATAATTTATTACATCCCAATAAAATATTATTTTATGTCATGCTTGCTTAACCAAAAGGAATGATCATTTGAAATCTGGATAATAGGAAACTTTTCTCAGTTATCTCCCTTTAGCTTATTGTCTAAATCTAAATTTCATTTGGGACAGTGTATGTGCTAAATGCAGTTACGTTAAAAATTAGGAAGACATAACAATAACATAACTCTGGAATTCTCCCTTAAAGCAAGCAGGGAGACTATTTCTTCCCCCATTATTTCCATTGGCAACCTCGTTTAATTAAAATACCATACATCTAATGATTCTTGTGGCAATTGCAATTAGAATATCATTTTAAATTGGTTGCGACATGTGCTCTTAAAAATAATTTTTCCATAATATTGAAAGCTAGACAACTTTCATCAAGTCTGAAGGTCTCTTTATTTTAGATAATACTTAATAGGAACATAAAAATAATATTCAGAAACATACATACGGTACTGTATTCAAATTTTTTTTAAGTTGAAATGTAATAAAACACAGAGGATAAATTTATTTAAATTTCTATCAAACAAGATATTCGTTAAGACATGAAATAGCGTCTTTTTCAAAATTTTATTTATCTCACTATATTAGCTCCTACTATATTTTTAATGTGCATATATTATAACAGGATTTTGGTATCCATGACAAATTAACAGTACTCATTTACTTCTATGATTATTCTAGAAACTGTAGCGTTTATGGTGTTTAATGCCACTTTCAACATTATTTCAGTTATATTGTGGCAGCCAGTTTTATTTGTGAAGGAAACCGGAGTACCCAGAGAAAACCGCCAACCTGCCACAAGTCACTGACGAACTTTAGCAGATAATGTTGTATCGAGTACACCTCGCTTGAGCTGGATTCGAATTCACAACGTTAGCGGTGATAGGCAATGATTGCATACAGTTAGATAGTTGTAAATCCAACTACCATACGATCACGACAGCCCTCTATTAAATATTAAATTCAATTTTTAATAAAACATATATTATTTTACAAACTGTAACATGCAGAGTGCCCTTAAAAACTGTTATCAAATTTAATTATAAAATAATATATATACAACCTCTACAGAGGTAGATCCTCTAAATCCAAAGTCATGAAGCTTGAATGGTAAACCATCTAAACTCTCTGCAGTTTCATCTAAATATTTGGCAATGATTTCCTTCTGATAACGAGAATTTGTAGCGACTGTCATTGGATACCATACTTGTACTAATAATGTCTGAAATAAAAATAACACAACAGTTGTTAATGGAGGGAGGGGTTGTTGTTTAACTACAAGTGAGCAGTTTTTCCAGCTATATAATGAAATTTTGATGATGTCTGCTTCTTACTAGACCAACGTGCTTAGTTGAATTTTTACAGTGCTACCTCACTGAAATAACAGTCCATGAGTGGACATGTGGCTCTACTTTGATATACTATCCTATCCTGATTCAGTGTAATTCAGATTTTTGTCTTATTCCTAATTACTGTTGTGAGCTTCCCAAATAACCAGCAAATACCAATTTTAAAGTTTTTGAGTTGACCCAACTGGGGCTCAAACCCGCAATCTACCGCACTCGAGGCAAACATGTCAAACATGATGTGGTTGCTGTTAGTAGAAACCCTTCTTGTCTGAAACAAAAATAACTGGTTTGTGCATAACAACTGACAGAGAAAATGCTACTTGTAAGTAATCATGTCGGAAACTAGAGGCTCACATGAGTCAGTATTTGAACTATTCATGTCATATCATATGTTAACTTTGATAGAACAAGACAGAAATTTCAGCTAATTACAATGTATATCATTTCAGAAACATGCATTTTAAGACATCTACATGTATGCCTGAAATAAAAAAATATATATTAAATACTGATTTCCATACATGACAGTCCAACCCTACACCTAAATCAGAATCACAATGATCATTTGTACTACTTTAATGCTTACCTCAAAATAATTAGTTAACCAGAAACATTTAGGATCTGTGTTTTCTACAGTAAACAGGACATTTTTATATGGTACAACACTGCCCTCTGGAACAGCTTTGATACGTAATGGTATGTGACCATTATGTTTCTACAATTTAACAAAAAACATGTTTCAATAAAATGTCATTGATTTATAGTCATTGTTTTTTATTTATGAAACACACATAAAAGGAAGAGTTGCATTTTACAATAAACACGTCAGAATCTTTCCACATACCTTCACAGTTATCTCTGTTGTGTCAGCTGTGAACCACTGACTGAGTACTTTAAAACCCCATCCCTGAATAGATACCTCAACAGCTTTGTTTTGAAAAAAGCAACATTGCTTTAAATTCTGTAGAATTTCCTTATTACCTTTATGATTCATATAACCATTACACCACCGATGCATTTAGTATAATTCCACCCTTCTGACATAATTCTTAATTCCATTCTTTCTGACATACCTCTACAATACAATGTTATCCTGACATACCTCTAATTCCATTCTTTTTACTTTAGCAATTCAATTCCCCTGACATACCTCTTTTTTTATAATTCCACCCCCCCTGACATGCCTCTACAATATAATTCAATCCCCCCTGACATACCTCTACAATATAATTCCATCCCCCCTGACATACCTCTACAATATAATTCCATCCAACTGACATACCTCTATTTGATTATTCCATCCTTCTTACATACCTCCAATATAATTAAACCCTTCTGACATGCCTCTAATTCCATTCTTTCTGACATACCTCTATAATTCCATCCCACATACATACCTCTACTTTATAATTCCATTACTCTGACATACCTCTACAATATAATTCCATCCTTCCTCATTGAAGTAATCATTATTAAAGTGTAATTTATACAACTCCTTGGCTTCCTGGATTTTCTCTTTAGTGACGACAGATCCAATTAGGAATCGTTTAATTATATACTGTAGACCAAAAAACACTGTTTCTGGAAATTTTCCTCCTCTGCTCTCAAAATATGAACATACTACTGTGGTGTTAGGTGGATACTGGTAATGATGTGTCACCTACAAAATAATTACTACAATGTGTAATAAAAACATTAATATCTAATTTAGAGTGCACAACGGGTTTCTAGAATAACTATTTATCAGGTACCCTAACTAGAGGCTCCTAGGAGCCTGTAATCGCTCACCTGGCTCAAAGTTGGCCCAGCAGTTTCAGAGAAGATAATTTTTAAGGTGGAACCTAAGACTACAGGGAGATAACTCTTTAAAATCAGTTGAACGTTATGATGTTTGTAAGCAGATTTCAAGCATGTCAGTGATCAAAACCACAGAGAGAAAAGCTGCTATGTGGCTATTGAATTGATAGCTCTGAGTCTGTTGGTTGGAATTTGTTAGAATTTTGATATTTATTACAGTGGATATATTCAAAAACACTGCCAAAAAAATAAGAAAATTAAACGAGCAGATAAAATTTTACCTGAAGTGTTAGGTACCACCTTAAGCGAATTTTTGCAAATCTTCTATCTTTAGCAATGGCCGCCATCTTCTTTGGCGGGCAAGGTTGTCGGATATAATTCTGAAGGGGGACCATCTAAAGACCATTTCACCATAGTTTGGGCCCATTTGACCCAGCAGTTTCAGAGGAGATAATTTTTAAGTGATTTTTTGCCAAATTTTCTATTTTTAGTAACGGCGGCTATCTTGGTTGGCGGCCGGGGTCGTCGGACACAATTCTCAAAGAGGACCATCTGAAGACCATTCCACCATAGTTTGGGCCCAATTGGCCCAGCAGTTTCAGAGAAGATAATTTTTAAGTGATTTTTTGCTGAATTTCTATTTTTAGTAACAGCAGCCATCTTGGTTGGCAGGGGGGATTGTCGGACACAATTCTGAAAAGGGACCACCCAAGGACCATTCCACCAAAGTTTAGTTCAAATTGGCCCAGTGGTTTTAGAGGAGTTGATTAAAATGCAAAAAGCTAACGACAGACGGACGACGGACGACCAGTGGTAGCAATACCTCACATGACCTTTCGGGTCAGGTGAGCTAAAACTCAAAAGACTGGAAAGCCCAATCTAATTAAAATTAGATATCCACATTTTAATTAGATTGTGGAAAGTCAAATAGTTTAAAAGTCTCTGGGATCACGTAAACCAAAGGGCTTAAACAGGACACTCAAAATTAGCTTAGGTTACCTATGCCTGATGGGGTCATGGGGAAGAAGCTTTGCTTTAATAATAATTACATTATTTAAGAACTGTAAATTTCCATCAAGCATCAAACACCCTTTTTTCACTATAGTTAGCATCCATGGACCTGGAATTTTTAATCTGATTTTCATCAAACACAGTTTTTCATACTACTGTACATTGTACCAATGGAATCAAATTGAACACAAATTTACCATAACTATTATTTTGAGGAAAAAATTTACCGTGATTTGCTTTACATGATATGACAAAATTTTTATATTTCTACACCCATATGATAATAAAGTTTAATTTTTTTGTATTACTGCTGACTGAAAATTAGAAATATTTAATCATATATACATTCACGGGTCAAAAGTATTTCCGCACTAAGATATTTCCCTATATATTTCATATAAAACCATTTATTTTCAAAACATTCTCCTGAAGTCATTCCTTATCGGATTTTCATGAAATTTTCAACACTAAATGCAGAAATAAATATAGTTTCTTCTTCATATAATTTTCAAATAATTTTATTTCTACTTTCCCTTAAGAATTGATTTAAAAACAAAGTTTAATTTTTTCACCAAATCTTCCTATATAATCATATAAAATTGTGACGTCAAGAATTTACATTTGTGTTTAAACCATGCCAGTGTGAAACACTTGACTACTAGGTGGATGATATCCCCAGTGACTAGGAGTATCCTTCCTTAAAGGCCAAACCAAATTAATGACTTTTTAATTTTGTGTCTGAAATGATCAGGAATCAAAAATATTTGGAACAGATGATTTTTCTAAATTTAAGTATTACCAATATACTGTTTTGACCCCGACACATTTTTTGTGGCAGTCCCAAGCCAGGTCCTAAATTTCCACACTTAATATGTTGTGGTCTTTTATGTGTCCAGTGAGTTTAGGTAAGATGAGAGGTGATTGTTTGTTCTGGTGATATTAGTGGAATTGATGACCATCAATGTTTAAACTTTCTTTTCATAATCATTTAGTAGTGATAAACCCCATTCCTCACTTCTCTGAAATTTCACCAGAAAAATAATATTTCCGCAATGAAAATAATTTTTCCTGTTTCACATGTCCCAAAAAGAAGGCATGAATGTCCTTTATCATCAAGCATCAAACACCCTTTTTCATCATAGTTAGCATCTATGGACCTGGAATTTTTAATCTGATTTTCATCAAACGTGGTTTTTCATACTACCAATGGAATCAAATTGAACATAAATTTACCGTAACTATTATTTTGAGGAAAAAAATTACAGTGATTTGCTTTACATGATATGACAAACATTTTATATTTCTACACTATATAACAATAAAGCTTAAATTTTTTGTATTACTGCTGACTGAAAATTGGAAATATTTAATCATCTACATTCACGGGTCAAAAGTATTTCCGCACTAAGATATTTCCCTATATATTTCATATAAAACCATTTATTTTTCAAAACATTCAATTTCTCCTGAAGTCATAATGACATTCCTTATCTGATTTTCATGAAATTTTTATCATTATATGCAGAAATAAATATAGTTTCTTCTACCTATAATTTTCAAATAATTTTATTTCTACTTTCCCTTAAGAATTGATTTAATAACAAAGTTTAATTTTTTCACCAAATCTTCCTATTAATCATATAAAATTGTGATGTCAAGAATTTACATTTGTGTTAAAATCATAAATGCTTGTAAATAAAAGTTCGAAAAACAGATTAGGAGAATAGTTTTTTTATCTGTAATTTATACATTTTTCCTTTGATCTCACGGTCAGAGGGATATTGTCAGTATAAAAAAACTGATAGGACTGATATTGGCATGAATACCTGAGGTAATGGGCCTATCATGTTTGTCCATTGATGGTATATTATGTTCTTTTTTCACTTGAAAAGTAAATACATTTTTAGCTTCACAACAACTCTGTCTTAAACTTTCTTTGGATACTCTGTGTCACCAAGTTCAGTAATCAGAGTCAAAATAAAGAGCATCTGAGTGATCATTCTTTGTGACCCTTAAATTCCACAGTGACATAAATTTATTTTAATAATTTTTAATGTAGATGTTTTATTTATGTGTCTTAAATAATTTAATGTGGAGTCCTAAATTCGAATCCGATCGGGTACATTGCATTTTTCTGAGAAAAAATATGCTATATTGCTACATTGGCGCCCAACTAATGATGGTCATATTTAGAAAACTTGTTGGGTTGTGAATGTTGTTAATTGAGATATTGTCATCAAGGTATGATATAGACCAAATAATCTGTCTCTTGTGTGTTTATATTTGTCATTATATATTTCCTTTTTATTTGGACATTTATTATTACTATTATTATTAATTTCAGAGAAAAAAAATAAACACACAAGAGACAGATTATTCAGTCTTTAGTATGATGACTACTGAGGTAGGGGAAATGTAACGGATACGCTCCTCTACCAAAGGTCATACTGTCATAGGAATTGTAATAGGTTCATAACCACCCTCTGAGTTAGTGGAGATCTTCTTTAGCTCAGCTGGCTTATGATGTGAGTTGTCTCTGGATCAAATCTCATTGGGGACATTGCATTTTACAGAGATAAACCATGCTCTAGTGTACAGATGTGTTTTATTAAATTATCAAGTGAAAATATAAAACATGGACCATTTAAGTGTGATGGAACAATAAAAACAATAAAAGGGTAAAGAACGGGCAAAAATAATGTACCATATTTTGGACAAAATGGATCATGCAACACAATCTTTCTTTAGGCAATATTTTTCATAAAAAATTAGTAAAATCTAAAATTCATCTCATTTAAAAGATCAGACTATTCCTATAATCTTGTTTACCTAACCTTCAACCATAAACACTTGTTGGTTGAAATCAACATTACATAGATAGTGACCTTCCCATTGATATATAAACAGTCACAGTTTACTGATTTTCATAATTTTATAGCTTTGGATTTAGAATAAATAATAATAAGCTTAAAACATTAAAAAATCAATTTAAATTGTTATAACAAGAATTTTTTTGGTTAAATATACATCGTAATAATTTACAGGGAAGATGCAGTATATTTTACAAAAATTAATAATTTGTGCTGTTTCGGTTTGCTAATGACAGCAACAAATCCGCTGAATTAACAAGTTTAGATTTAATTTACAACCGCGGTTTTAAGAATATATACATAAAATGTAACAGTTCTTCTAGAATATAAACACAATGCACTTCATCTTCTATGCTGAATATATGTAATTCAAATCTTGCCCAAAATTACCTTGTAAGAATCGGTAACAAGACAAATGTTTTCCGGCCCGACAGCAGAGTACGCCATCTTTACGCTTTTAAGCAGGTTCCCGTGACGTCAGTAGCAACACTATAAATAAAATTGAACTCATTCATGTTTTTCCAAGTAGATCGACGAACATTTTCAAGAAACCCGAATGGTTAATATAGAGTGGGCTCCCTTTGATGAAACATAATAAAATAAATCGGTATAATCCCGTGCATTGTCAATAAAAACGAAAAGTGTTTCAAATTCAATGATGCAATGTCAAACTAAACATTTTAATATTAAAATATTTGATATTTATAAAGAAATCTCTGCAAGAAATAAAAATCAAAGATATTTTCAAAAGATTACAAGATATCTGATCAACCGATTTAAATTCAAGAAATATTTAAATGCTATCAACATTGGAAGATATCATTAAGACGTTATCATATCTTAAATTCTTTTTTAGACACATCTTTGAAAGTTTTAAAGATAGCATATAAACAAACATCTTAAAGATTTTTTAAAATGAAATAAAGCTATCTAAAAATGAAGACATCTTTAGCATAATAGAAGATATTTATAAAAAGAAATGTTTATGACAAGTCGTGTTTATGTAGAAGCAAATAAATGGTTAAAATATTTGTAATAGTATTTGAAATATCAAAAATGTTTTGATTTGATTTAATTTTTGGTGTTTTAAAGCCGCTTTAAGCAATATTTCAGCTATATCACGGCAACCAGTCATTAGTGGTGGAAGAAGCCGGAGTACCCGGAGAGAACCACTGACCATGAGCAAGCAACTGGTAAACTTTATCACTTGCGGCTGCGTGTCAAGTGCACCCTTTTTGTAATTTACAAAGCCTGGCGCGAACCCACGCCGTATTGGTGATAAACTTTTAAGAGTTGTTAGGTAATCCAACTATCTAACTCATCGAGCCACTCGGACTCTATAAATGTATTGAAGATATCTTTTAAGAATCAATAAAAAACAAGACAACTCGGCCCGAAGAAAACTCGTACAGAAAACAAAAAAGACAACTCGGACCTTCGGAAATGACAATTTGGACTATCGAGAAACCTTTTCCCAAAAGCTCAAAACCGTCCTAGAACTCTATATGACAAAAAATAATGACAAATCCGGCCGGGTATTATAGAATTTCAACTGCCATCCAAAATAACCGGAATTCGCTTCATTGTGAAAAGAGATAAAAAAAATGAATTTTAATATGGGATAACTACAATATTTATTGAACAACAAAATTTCAATTGGGTATCAAGTACAAAATAACAAGCAAGTAAACATTTTCATTTTATTTATCAGTTTCACTAAGAGGTCATCAGTACAAACTATTTGTTGTCATAACCCCTAATTATTTGATTGAATCAAGGGTATATACGGCCCTTGATTAAATGTTTATATCTTTATTGACGTATCTAATTATTGCTTACTCTACTTTTACCTAATTACGATGCGCTTCTATCAATAAGTCAATATTGACCAACGTAGCACTGATTTTTATTACAATCATCGCTTTTTTAAATATATATTTTTACATCACGTGATTTATTTAACGATTTCTTGTCACATCGGTGATGCAATGATTAGGGTGCTCACCTCGAGTGCGGTAGATGGTGGATTCGAGACCCGGCCGGGACAAATCAAATACTATAAGACTGGTATTTGTTAACATTAAGGAGTGAGAATAAAGACTGGTTGCTTCGGAATCAGTATAATGTGTCCGAGTGGAGCAACATGTCTATCCGCTGACGGTTTTTTTCCCAGTGAACTAGCACTATGAAAATGCAACTAAGCGTGCTGGTTTAGTATAAAACGGACAGCATCATCATCTCATCGAATGTAACTTGTTCTCGCCATGGTATAGCTAAAACATTGCTCATTTGGCGTTAAACAATAATCACCAACTCACTCATATTTGGATTTGATATAACACTTTTTATGCATATATTCTTAATCATTGTCCTATATGATTTATCTAACACTACAGTTGTCCTATATGATTTATCTAACACTACAGTTGTCCTATATGATTTATCTAACACTA
>MJUT01055451.1:584900-597696 GCA_002080005.1 Gigantidas platifrons
CCCCCCCTCCCCAAAAAAAAACCCCGAAAGGATTTGTAAATTGTGTCGAACTGGTCTTCGGGACGAATTTCATTATATATGTTTGTGTAATTGGGATGAAGTGAAACTTTTAAAGCAGAAACATATTCCTAGGTACTATTTAGACTATCCTCATGTCAGCAAACTGCACCAAATGTTAAATTATTGTAATACAAGAGTGTTGACTTACTTGTCTATCTTTATAAAAAAAAAGTTGAACCTCTCTTGAAATAATACGGGTCTCGTTGATAATTTTTAAGAATCTACAGTTGGAGTGTATTCTCCCAGATTCTCCACTACATATATATCAAATGTAGAATTCTATGAGCCTCCGTTTTTTATATATTAATTTTTTTTTCTTCATTTTTTGATAGGTGAAAACTGATTTGATATATTTACATACTGTAGTGGTGCATCCCCAAGTACACAGAGTGTGTATAATGTTGCGTCTGACAACTTTTAGAGCACATTAGATGCTTACAATAAGGGACTGAATTTTTGAAGAACCAATAACATGCGGCCATTATGAAGAGAATGTTTAAAAAGTGATGCTCGACAATTTCACCAATACCAACAAAACAGACAATCACATCTCACCATAACGCATTGAATAAAAAAAATAGTAAGAAAGGATATTGATGTAAATGAACATGATAGACTATCCAACACCACACTTAGACTACATTTAATTTACATTAGACTATATTTAATTTGTGTTAGGAAGTTTATTGACGAAAAACTAATTTAGACAGCGATTTTATCATTTTAATTTACTGGTAATAAATATTTATTTTTAAACGTCAGGTTCGTCTTGAATATGTAATAAATATTAATTTGAAATCAATATTTTTCTTGGTACATCACTTCTCAGTCATTACATTTGTAACAATAGGAGATTAGCAAACATAAGATCTCTAAATAATTTATGATGTTTATGCACTCAGCATCTTTTTTTCAGCTACGACAAGCTGAATCACCTTTTACTCAGAAACAACTAAGATAAGGCTTTGACATAATAAATATTGGAAATCCGCAGAGATATTCCACTGGATTAATCCAGAGAAAATAAAAGTTAGTAATCCTGAACATTGAAAGCAAAAGTTTATTTTAATATCGTACTTCTAATTTTATTGCACAGTTAAAGTTAAATAGGCGTACATGCAGAATTACCATAGTAATTGGTATTTGAGGATCAAATTGTGATTTGTTTATCAGCTGATTAAAGGCCCTGAATTAGTGACCATGGACCTTGAAAGCAAAAGTTTATTTTAATATCGTACTTCTAATTTTATTGCACAGTTAAAGTTAAATAGGCGTACATGCAGAATTACCATAGTAATTGGTATTTGAGGATCAAATTGTGATTTGTTTATCAGCTGATTAAAGGTCCTGAATTAGCGACTATGGACCTTGAAAGCAAAAGTTTATTTTAATATTGTGCATCTAATTTTATTGCATACCTAAAATAGGCCTATATGCAGAATTACCATAGTAATTGGTATATGAGGACCAATTTGTGATTTGTTCGGTTAATGTCAAATGGCTTAGACAACAGACGACAAATTTATATTCATTCTTGAAAGTATTTGTGGTGATGGTAACGATATTAATTGATGTCGAATATTTATGATTCATCTTTCCTAAAATTCAACAGATCTACAGAAATGCAGACTGTTACACTTAGCAATGATGAAATACTGGCACTCTACACATATACAGAACACAAACACACTATAATAAGTAAAATATACACATATACCAGATATACACATCAATAATTTAATCCCTATGTTCCAAACCTGAAATAGTAGTTTTTGGGAAGATTCATAACCATAATTATGTAACTCTTAGGAACTGAACTTTTCTTGTTTTTTATTGATTTGGTTTTGTGCTCTGTTTGGCCTGTATTCCGAATGTTCAAGTCCCCGAAACTGTCTTATGTATTATGCGTCGGTATTTTGGTATGGATAACTTTCAAAAGAGGAAGGTAGAATACCAATTAAAGTACATAAAAACAGGTGATTCTATCCTTCGAAAAAATGTGCGTCTTTTGTTTTGTGCAGAACATCAGATTTGCATGTTTAAGATACAATCATTCGGAAACCGTGGTGAATATCACAATCCATATGCTAAGATATGATATATAAAGCTTGACTTAAACTATTCACTTACACATAACATATGGTGCTGGAGGATCAAACAACGTTTATATTCGGCAATTTTACTGAACTTCAGCATATCTTAACATTACACACAAAGATAATACGAACCCTCTAACATTAGCAAATTACGTTTTTCGAAATATTTCTGCTCTTCAAAAATATTTTCTTGACAATTTCTTACAAACAAATCTGTTTTACCTTGTCATCACAAAACTTCTGATGTGCAAAACCTCTTTTTATAATAGAATCATTATTTGTCACTGTCATATATAAAAAGATCAAAATTCTTAAATTTTGGATAGTCACATGTTCTCTTATTGTAAAACAATGACTATCATCTCATCGGTACATTAACAAAAGTTTTCAGCATTGGTTTCATCTTCTTTGCTCATATGGACTATGAACAAACTCTACTCCAACTTATGAATGTTGGATGTTTAATGGTATTCGCATCAATATCTCAGTTTTATCGTTGTGGTCAGTTTTATTTATGAGGATAACCACATAACCTTGTTGACTATCCACGTACGTTACTCTCCATACATTTAACAAACATGCTGGATAGTACCATGAGGATAGTCAACAAGGCCATGTGAGTTAACTCTCAAACAAGAGTACCGGAAGTAACTGACAAACGTCATCGCATCAAGCTGTACTCGGTACGCGTGTGAGTCGAAGGAACTGTTGAAGTGGTCATGTTTTGTGAGAACAACAGGACAAACAAATTGCTGCATAAGCCATATTATTTGTAAGCTCTTGTGACTATAAGTGTTTAAATTAAATCAAACAGTTATTTGTTATTATCCCATTATAGATTTATAACATACCGTGGTATTATCAATTATTTATATATTTACCGCGCACTTCACGCGTCGAAAATATATTTCTGAAAGAATAATGATAATAAATAATAAATCCATTGGTAGAAGAGTAGGAAAGTGGATGCAGCAATGTGTGTCGGTGACGGTTAAGGTGTTAAAGTTAACGTATTTATAAAGGGTTCCATTACACTTGGTACCATTCTGGATTATTTACCATATTAACTTGTTTTCGTTTTTATGGATTTTTCTTTGCTTTTAACGAAAATTTACTTAAACTCATGTAGATTGACGAAAGGCTAAAACTATCACACGAACGGTGTGATATTTCTTAATGGCGTTTCAGAGAAGAATTTTCCACCTATTAAGACACAACTTTGATTGATCTAGCTTTCTGTATTGAAAATGTATTTTTGTGTGAGACATCTTGTCTTTCAAAAAGTTATTCACATGTTCTGGTATGGAAATACAATGGCCATAATCTCCTAAGTACATTATTAAAAGTGGTCATCATGGACTTCATCTTCTTTGTTCATATTGACTATGAACACACTCCAACCCAACAGTACGAATAACGGGTGTTTAATGGTATTTGCAACAAGATCTCAGTTTTATCGTTGCTGTCAGTTTTATTGATGTGGATAACCACATGACCTTGCTGACTATCCACGTATGTTACTATCCATCCATAAACATATGAATGGATAGCAAAACGTGGATAGTCAACAATGCCCTGTGGGATAACGCTCAAACCAGAGAACCGGAAGTAACTGATAAACTTTGGCAGCATCACACACTCGTAATGGGTGTGAGTCGAACGTATTTACAGTTAGTGGTAAAAGACACTAATTGCACATGAAAGAATCCTTTTTAAAACCCAGCAGTAATGAAATATACAATTATTGTAGAGGGTAGCAAGGAACTGTTGAAGTGGTCGTGTTTTGAGAGAACACCAGGACAAACATATTGATGAAAAGGCTGCATTATGAACACTTGTGATTATAAGTTTTTAAATTAAATCACACAGTTATTTTCCCACTATAGACTTACAGCATACATCGGTATTATCAATTATTTATACATTTCCCGAACACTTAGCGCGTTAATAATTAAATGTTGGAGAACACCGAAGAGGTAATCAAAAAATGAACTATCCAGAAAAACTGGCAACATTGGGTAAACAAGACACAGGGCGATAACAAACAGAGCAAAAACACACCACTATACACAAACAAACACAAATAACGTAAATAAGATATGAGACCTCCTAAAATATATTTCTCAAAGTATAAGGACATGAACTACATCCATTGGTGGAATTGTAGGTAAGTTGATGCTACAATAGGTGTCGATGACTGTTAAGGCGACTAGATTGTGTTATATTTTGTATTGCGACGACAATGAAGTTAATGTAGGACTCATCACCACTCGGTCGAATCAGTTCCTACATCTAAAAGGAGTAGATTCACCTGATGTTTGCCGACTGGTTATCGTAGATAAAGGGTTCCATGACACCTGTCATCATTCCGGGTTATTAATCATATTAACCTATACCATTTTTCGTTTTTATGGATTGGTTTTACTTTTAACGTAAATTTAGTTAAACTCATGTAGATTGACAAAAGGCAAACACAATCACATGAATGACGTAATATTATTTAGAAATGCTTCAGAGAAGAATTTGGCACCTATTAAGACACACATTGGATTGATCTGGCTTTCTGTATCGAAGAATGTACTAGTATTCTTGTGTCAGACATTTTGTCTTTGAAAAACAGAAATCTGGTTCGTTAATTTTGACTAAGGAAACCCCAATGGGTTGGCAACTTGACTATACACAGGCAATGTGCTTACCGTGTATTCAAAAATATTTTTCAATTACTATATTTGTCAGAAGCAACATTAAAACACGTCAATAACCTTTACAAATATCAGGTAGATTATTATCCACCAATTTTATAAACATCTGCAGGATGCCGAGGAACTATTTAAAATCAGTAAGCGAACCAAAATGACACTGTTCTCATAAGCCCCCAACATAAGTAAAAATAAACATTGGCTCCGAAATATATTTTGTTCGGTAGAAGCAATTATAAGAAGTCAATGGTATATCTAATATATACTGGAATTCCCTAACCACGTGCATATTATCCATGAAATAGAAATCAGAAGCTCGTTAATCTAGAAAGAACAGTTTGAATATCAATTACATGTAGAAAGATAAATATTTCAGAATGTACGATTTTTTTCAGGATATTCCCATATTTGCATTATGATGTATAGCTATCTGTACATATTTTAGCCTCTGTTGTGAAAAGATTTTGAAATATCATTAATAATATTGTCAAAAGCAAAAAAGACTAAAGAAAAAATCAATTTATCTTGGTAATAAAACTGGATACTTTCTGTATTTATGTGACAATAACAATAATTCCCGTAAGGATGGTTAATGTTTCTTTTATATCTGGTTTCCCACGGCGACAATTAATATTGTTGGGGTTGGATGTTTATGAAAGTTGACATTAAATCTATTGAAAGTGTCAAACACACTTTTTTATATGATCAACAGATTCTACATTTTTATCAATAATAAAACGAAAAACAAAAAATATCACACCGTCAGAACAGTACAAATGACAATATTGTATCTTTGGATGGATTTTTAATTTATTTGATTTTGTTCGCAGATGATACTGTTTTATTTGGAAAGTGACCCGATGTACTACAGCAATTACTTGATAAACTATTGACCTACTGTAATAAATGGAATATTGAAGTTAATTCAGATTTAAAACAAAAGTTGTCGTTTTCAGAAATGGCTGGAGACCCGTTAAGGAACATTTTTATTATAACGGAAAAGAATTAGACATTGTTAATTCACATGTTTATCTTGGTATGCTGTTAAACTCGAATGGAACATTTTTACAAACTCAAAAGCGTTTAGCACAAAAAAGAAGTAAAGCGATGCCGTCTATTATTAACTATGTCAAACAGCTGTATGTAACTAAGGAGCAACAAATGTATTTATTTGATAGTATGGTTGGATCTGTGGTAGGATACGCATCAGAGATATGGGATTTTCATCGTGCTAGAGACATTGACTTCATGCACAATCGTTTTTGTAGATATGTACTGAAACTTGGTAAAAATGTTTGTTTGCCCTTTTATATGGTGAATTTGGTCATTTTTCTCTGTATGTTTAAAGACATCACAAAATTTTGAAATATTGGTATCATATTTTATCTGTAAAACCTCCAATAGTATATGAAATATATAAGCTCTTGCTTATTGATGCGAATAATGGCAAAACAAATGTTGGTCTCAAATGTAAAAGATTTGTTATGTAACCTAGGTTTTAATGATCTATGGATCTCACAGGATCCTGGTAATTTCACTCTTGAAGTTATCAAGCTACGTATTAAAGACCAATATTTACAGTTATGGTTCTCAGGACTTGAAGAATGTAGTAAACTTGATATTTATAAGAGAATTTAATTAAAATTTTGCATTGAAAAATATCTTGATTTTCATATTAATGTACAACTTTTAACCAAAATCCGCAGTGGAACACTTAAAACTGAATGTTGAAACTGGTAGATAACAAACTATTGTAAGAGAAAATAGAACTTGTTTATCATGTAGCATGAACGTTTTAGAAGATGAATATCATTTTGTGTTAGTCTGTCCAGCCTATAGATCTTTCAGAAGTCTTTATTTACCCAGATATTATTGTTCATGGCCAAATCGTCAAAAACTTTATAAATTCCTGAAAGCTTGTGATAAGAATCTCACAATTAAATTTTGGAGATATTTGAATTCAGCTTGGAAATTAAGATTAGAAATTATACAATGAACTTTGTCATATTGTTCTCTGTTATCCGTTTGTTTGTTTTTTTTGTCATTTTATATGTTCATGTTTGCTACAGCATGTATGTGCTTTTTGCAAATAAAGTATTCATTCATTCATTCATTCATTCATTCATGCATGTTTTGAACAGGATGTGCGATATAACCTGGATTGGGGCAGTTTACGCGTAAAAAACCGCGGTTTATGAAAAGCGTAATCTTTTCCAAAACAGGTTATACAAGTATAACCCATACAAGTATAACCTGTTCAAAAATTAAATATGTTCCTTATGATTAATTTTTACAACAAAATTTAATGATTCTTCGATTTTAATTACGATTATTTCATTGAACTATTTTAATTTGTCGTTGGCGAATGAATATGTTGGCGACGTCACAATGCCACTCAGTTTTGCAAGTAAAACCAATGCTGCTCTAGGCGGATCAGCCAATCAGATTGCAGTGTTTACATCAAGCTAAATTATTTCTGTTTATACAGAATTCGATGTAGGTATATATGTAATTATAAAATTTGGCATCATACCACACCATAGTTTTCTTTTATCATTTTGTTTCGTATTTGATTTGGATTTTGTTTTTAATATAGTCATTTTGAGTTTTAATCAAAGTGTCCAAATTTGAATCAGGTTGTAAGTAATTTGATCGTACTTTGCTTTAATTAGATTCGGTATATTACGACAAATGCTTGGTACTACAAGTATATCGTTTCCAGGATCACTATAGATTTGTTTTAATATTTCTAGTTTATCTGTAATTTGTTATATTATTTATTGGTTGTCTGCCGTTTTGTTGATTCTGCTTGTCTTGTAGTATAGCATAGTAAAACTATATTTTCTGTTTCTGCATTATATCCTGTAGTCTTTACAGAATTCAATTAAATATTTTCAATATTTTATTCGAGTCTCACTTCTTAATATTATAATATTGATACAATAAAAAGAAATACAAATGTATATAACTATTAAAAGCAATTCAATACAGAATTATTAGAGACTATATATACATTTAAATAACTTCATAATATCATACAAGCTACAATTTATGTATACAGAAAACGTTATGTACAATATAAACTATTTTTACGGTTTTCTTTTAAATTAGAAAGAAGGTTTTGGCACATAGTCTAATCATATTGTCATATGAGAATAAAAACCTTATTTTCTATTCATTATTAAAAGACATAAAATCAACGGTATAACTTTTTGCAACATTAAATAAATGTTCTCTAAAATCATCATAAAATGGACAGTTTAAAAGTATTTGTTTCAGCTTCTACAAAATCACTGCAAAAACAACAAATCCAAATCCATTCATCAACACTTAAATTTTCAAAATGACCCGTTTCTGTTCTAAGTGGCGCAACACCACATCTACATTTGGAAACACAATCCTGTATAAAATGGCAAAACTATTTTAGAATACATTTCTGTTTCAAACCTATTCTTTAAAAGTCTATACGTTCGGAGTTTGTTTCCACCTCTACAAGATTCAGATCTTTCTAATCTTCAACAGCTGTGCCAATTATTTACATGTTTATCAAACAATCTCGACATGACGCTATCAACAATAACAGCTGTATCAACATTTTCCGAAATATTTAAAAAGTGACTTAAATTAAGATCGCAGAACGTTGTATGAAAAAAAAATACAATTTTTGACACATTAAATGTACAGAAACCGTGAAATATTCACCTTTAACATTTAAGTCGTATCTCGGTATCTCAAACTCGAACACGTCGTTTCCATGGATACTTCGAAGTAAACAAGAATAGTTCTCTCGTATTAGTGCTTAGTTTAATTCATATCTCGAATACATCAAACACACGACGTTTTCGGAGTAAACCATTGACGTCGAACCAACAACATTCAACTGTATTTCTAGAAATTGGAAGCCATTGTGCTAAATGTGAGCTAACCAAGGGGCGTGAAACTTTATAAGTTCTATAGGTTGTAAATGTTTAAAAATGATGTTTTGGTAACGGAATACAAGATCGATAAACTGATTGGTGTTTGGGGTACGTATTGCGCATCATTTTAGTTTTCGTGTTGTGTTTTTTGTTTTGTGTTTTTTACTTTGTGTCTTTTGCCCGTGTTGCCCGTTTCTCGTCTCTGAATTGTCCATTCTTGATTGCCTGCACTTTCGGTTTTCTGTAGCATTAATTTAACTACATCTTAAGCATTGTTTCAGCTGATACCCCCCGTACCACAGGAACAAGAATTAAATATGACCTGACAAACGACACACACAGTTACATCTGTCTCCTAATATCTGAGTACTGACATGAATGCCATGTCAGTATTCTGATTTTAGTCAAATGTGCACAGTAAGACATCTTGTGTATATGTTGTATATGTTGGCACCTCTATTGTAATTGATTTATTCAATCTCTTGTTCTGCGGGAATTGATGTCATCAACCATTCAATCTCCTATATATCCTCGTATTATCTAGTATCTTGTTCTTTTGATTTCAGTTGTTGATCTGTCTTGGGGGAATTGGGGTTCAATAGTAATAATAAAACTTGTTTCTGAAGACCATGTTAGTCTTTATGTCTGTATTTCATTTCTGATAAGCAACGGAAGAACTTGTATTATAAATCATCGCCATTCTGTTAGTACACATTGTAGTATGCAATTATTCCTGACAATTAGTGGAAATAGATTACCCAGAATGAAATTTTATATACCACATATCGAGGTTAAAATAATAAAATACTGTTTCAAAACTATTATATTTATGTGCGTTATATGACATAGACATTGGAGAAAGTACTACCATTTTATTGTAATAACAATACCATGTATAACAAAAGACCATTATAAACAGAAAACTCAATTGATCAAAGTAATTATTATGCAAATAGTAATACAGTGAAATGCATTGATTGCAAAACAATAGTTTCCGGGTTTGTTGAAACGTAACTATTACACCATGATATTTGTCACAACTCTACGACATTAGCTCTATAAGTATTCACGTTGATTACCATCAGCAATTTATCATCATCACATGATGTTGAAGAAGCTGATATTTAAAGTCTGTCAACAAATAGCTGCAACATACTGAAATTATGCGCACGACAGGCTACATTCATGATGAACAAAATAATTTGTCGGAGTAAATATTGCAGAATTGTTGTTTTTTTCAATAACAATTATAAAAGAAGTCATTGGCATTATTTTATAAATATTGGAATTTCAGACACACCCCTTTAATAAGATGATAGGAGATCTACAAGACTTGATAAAAGCAGACGTCAACGAGTTCCTAAACCATTAGAAGACGATGAAGCATTTTACTTGACAAACATCTTCATTTGCATGTAATGTTATTATAAGCTGCTGATATATAAATGTCGATTTGCCATAAATTATTTGTTTTCTATTGAAAATGAGTGGAAATGAAAGTATNCAATAGTTTCCGGGTTTGTTGAAACGTAACTATTACACCATGATATTTGTCACAACTCTACGACATTAGCTCTATAAGTATTCACGTTGATTACCATCAGCAATTTATCATCATCACAGGATGTTGAAGAAGCTGATATTTAAAGTCTGTCAACAAATAGCCGCAACATACTGAAATTATGCGCACGACTACAATTTTGACACGGCTACATTTATGATGAACAAAATAATTTGTCGGAGTAAATATTGCAGAATTGTTTTTTTTCAATAACAATTATAAAAGAAGTCATTGGCATTATTTTATAAATATTGGAATTTCAGACACACCCCCTTAATAAGATGATAGGAGATCTACAAGACTTGATAAAAGCAGACGTCAACGAGTTCCTAAACCATTAGTAGATGATGAAACATTTTACTTGACAAACATCTTCATTTGCATGTAATGCTATTATAAGCTGCTGATATATAAATGTCGGATTTACCATAAATTATTTGTTTTCTATTGAAAATGAGTGGAAATGAAAGTATCAATACCGTATACGAAAATAAGTATTTTGGACAATACGAATTTATCCAGGATACACCAGGACTTGCGATAACATGTATTGCTTTACTTACGTTAGCGTCTGTTGTAGGAACGTTTGGAAATGTAATGATATTGATCGTAGTCTCCAAAACAAAAGAACTAAGACAAACTCAGTCTATCTTTATAGTAAACCTGGCTATTTCTGATCTTTATGTGACATTAATAGCAGATCCGATGAGTATTGTTGGTGAGTAAATTTTTATTGTTATATATCTTTATTGTCAACTTGATTTAATAGAAGGTAATATTTTTTTGTACATTTGTCGAAATTTGTGGGAAATTATAATGACATTTGTTTTATAACGTGTATATAATTCTCTTTAAAACTCATGAAATTGTACAACTAATGATAATTTTTGGGTAAATTCACCCCCGGTTTTTAGTGGGTTCGTGTTACTCGATCTTTTGTTTTATATGTATGTTTTGAAGATCGTTGTACTTTTTCTTTTGACCATTGTTTTGTCTGCTCTTGGTCGATATACGGATTCTGATTACCCCTTTTGTATTTTCAAACTCTTCTTAGTACCCTAATAAAAAATGAAGACTTTTTGAAGAAGAAAAAAATGCTGTTATAAGTACTATGACACACGTATCATAATTTAATGGTCTTCCGCGTGGTCGTCTGCTGATTATGAAAGATCAAAGAAATATATAATCTTTAGAACATTATTTCTGTTAAGAATGTTTGGGTGATAAACTTTTTCTAAGACCCATTTTGTAAACGAATATTAATTAGAATTGCTTTCCATGGACACATATGATCTATATATTAATATAATATCTATGTCAGTGTGTCATCAGAAATATGAAATTTTAAATGCAAAAATTGTAGTTAACATGAGAAAATTGTAATAGTGTGATTTTTAGCATTCTTCAGACAAGTGTAGTGCTTTATCCTAACCATAATGTTCAAAAACTGAAATATGGCACATGACATGTAAGATTTTAAACCATTTTGTGTTGTTATATATCTTTATTCTCATGAAGCCAATATATTGCAATGGTACAGAGATAAAACAATAAAATCAAAATAACAACCAACTATCTACAATATATATATATATATACAAGCTAAGGAGATAGGTTACAAAGGACTAAAATCCTGAAGAACAAACACCAGTATTAAAAGCTCTTATGAAATCACAGAGTTTCTTCAATATTGGTTTTCATTTACTTGACATAAGTTTAGAAAATTTAACAACATTACGCCTACTTGCTTAAAAGTTATGCTTCTTTATTACGGAAACTACAATAACATTAAATTACGTAAGCTATGTAGAAATTATGCTAAAACTCAAGATTTGACGTAAGCACGAAAATAAGAACAACCTAATATATGAAATTTCATAATGTTTTAATTTGAGGTAAGGAAAATGTCCTGTAAAATGAAATTGAAAATCCATTATCAAATTAATTGTTTAACACATCAGCCTCTTTAGGCTATATTTCTGGAATGAAAAATATGTCTCCAGAGTTGCTGCTTTTTAACCTTTATGGGAAATTTTGTCCTACAAAACAGACAGACTTCCTGAATTCCCATGCATGTTCAAATATTAATTATGCTACCCACTCTTTGATTTCGAGTAATTTGTTAATATTTAATACCATCGAAAAGTGTTCCTGTCTGAAGAGATTTTTCGATATTGGGAATAATTAAAAAAAAACAATTGTATTAATCCAATGGTAAAACAAAAGAGCCAAGACATGTAAAAAAAACCCGAACACCCACACACCCCTAGAGCAATACTATGTGTTCCGGAATCCAATATAAATTTAATCCGTTTGTTTCATAGAGAAGTACGTTTTATTCCTAAGGGTCATGTAGGTGTCTGAAGTTAATATAAAATTTGTTCACGCCACGATATAGCTGAAATACTGCTAAAGTTGATGTTAACCACCAATCAATCAATCAATAAATAAATCAATCAATCA
>MJUT01055451.1:599490-618191 GCA_002080005.1 Gigantidas platifrons
TATTGTAATAACAATACCATGTATAACAAAAGACCATTATAAACAGAAAACTCAATTGATCAAAGGAATTATTATGCAAATAGTAATACAGTAAAATGCATTGATTGCAAAACAATAGTTTCCGGGTTTGTTGAAACGTAACTATTACACCATGATATTTGTCACAACTCTACGACATTAGCTCTATAAGTATTCACGTTGATTACCATCAGCAATTTATCATCATCACCGGATGTTGAAGAAGCTGATATTTAAAGTCTGTCAACAAATAGCTGCAGTATACTGAAATTATGCGCACGACTACAATTTTGACACGGCTACATTCATGATGAACAAAATAATTTGTCGGAGTAAATATTGCAGAATTATTGTTTTTTTCAATAACAATTATAAAAGAAGTCATTGGCATTATTTTATAAATATTGGAATTTCAGACACACCCCCTTCATAAGATGATAGGAGATCTACAAGACTTGATAAAAGCAGACGTCAACGAGTTCCTAAACCATTAGTAGATGATGAAACATTTTACTTGACAAACATCTTCATTTGCATGTAATGTTATTATAAGCTGCTGATATATAAATGTCGATTTGCCATAAATTATTTGTTTTCTATTGAAAATGAGTGGAAATGAAAGTATCAATACCGTATACGAAAATAAGTATTTTGGACAATACGAATTTATCCAGGATACACCAGGAATTGCGATAACATGTATTGCTATACTTACGTTAGCGTCTGTTGTAGGAACGTTTGGAAATGTAATGATATTGATCGTAGTCTCCAAAACAAAAGAACTAAGACAAACTCAGTCTATCTTTATAGTAAACCTGGCTATTTCTGATCTTTATGTGACATTAATAGCAGATCCGATGAGCATTGTTGGTGAGTAAACTTTTATTGTTATATATCTTTATTGTCAACTTGATTTAATAGAAGGTAATATTTTTTTGCACATTTGTCGAAATTTGTGGGAAATTATAATGACATTTGTTTTATAACGTGTATATAATTCTCTTTAAAACTCATGAAATTGTACAACTAATGATAATTTTTGGGTAAATTCACCCCCGGTTTTTAGTGGGTTCGTGTTACTCGATCTTTTGTTTTATATGTATGTTTTGAAGATCGTTGTACTTTTTCTTTTGACCATTGTTTTGTCTGCTCTTGGTCGATATACGGATTCTGATTACCCCTTTTGTATTTTCAAACTCTTCTTAGTACCCTAATAAAAAATGAAGACTTTTTGAAGAAGAAAAAAATGCTGTTATAAGTACTATTACACACGTATCATAATTTAATGGTCTTCCGCGTGGTCGTCTGCTGATTATGAAAGATCAAAGAAATATATAATCTTTAGAACATTAATTCTGTTAAGAATGTTTGGGTGATAAACTTTTTCTAAGACCCATTTTGTAAACGAATATTAATTAGAATTGCTTTCCATGGACACATATGATCTATATATTAATACAATATCTATGTCAGTGTGTCATCAGAAATATGAAATTTTAAATGCAAAAATTGTAGTTAACATGAGAAAATTGTAATAGTGTGATTTTTAGCATTCTTCAGACAAGTGTAGTACTTTATCCTAACCATAATGTTCAAAAACTGAAATATGGCACATGACATGTGAGATTTTAAACCATTTTTTGTTGTTATATATATCTTTATTCTCATAAAGCCAATATATTGCAATGGTACAGAGATAAAACAATAAAATCAAAATAACAACCAACTATCTACAATATATATATATATATATACAAGCTAAGGAGATAGGCTACAAAGGACTAAAAGCCTGAAGAACAAACACCAGTATTAAAAGCTCTTTTGAAATCACAGAGTTTCTTCAATATTGGTTTTCATTTACTTGACATAAGTTTAGAAAATTTAACAACATTACGCCTACTTGCTTAAAAGTTATGCTTCTTTATTACGTAAACTACAATAACATTAAATTACGTAAGCTATGTAGAAATTATGCTAAAACTCAAGGTTTGACGTAAGCACGAAAATAAGAACAACCTAATATATGAAATTTCATAATGTTTTAATTTGAGGTAAGGAAAATGTCCTGTAAAATGAAATTGAAAATCCATTATCAAATTTTTTTTAAATTTTTTTAATAACATAATACTTTATTGTTTGACTCGCCTGTTAACAAAACACCTTAGATGCCCAGGTAAGCATAAAATAATCTAAGGTTCCATGTTTTACAATAGATCTCTTACCCAGTGTTAGTAAGAGATTAATTAGAGTCCACATGATCCCATTTCAAAAATACAACTAAATTTATCAATTATAAAATCAACATGTAAGTCAATCTATATAGGCATTTTATGATATCTTCAACATATAACATTTACATACATGCATTGTACTCGTATATTATAACTACTTACTAATTAATCACTGATAGAATTGTCAAGATTTTGGTTTTATTTATTGTATCATTACAATTGGTCGTTAGCAAAATTTTTAGTTCAGATTTTAAAGTCTGTTTCCATATATTACAAAGAACATTCTGATTGATGTGAATTTGGTCATATTTAACTTTGTTTCTTGCCTTCCAAATAGACCACTTAGATATAAAAATTAATGTATTTAATAGAAATTCATGTTTACCCCCCATATTGAACCCAAACATCATATTTTTCTCATTTAAGTTAACAGTTCCCACATTTAAAGTGTTTATTAAAATTGTGATGTTTGATATGAATCGGTTAGTTATAGTGCATTTAAAAAACAAATGTTGGAGATCTTCTTGAATGTTTGATTCTTTACAAAGGTGGCATCTTCCATTGGATAGGTTCATTTTTCTAAGTCTACTTTCGGTGTAAATAATGTTATGGATGCATTTCCATTGGAATTCTTTAATTTCATTACTGATGTCCAGTCTTTTAAGATTAATCCAAATTTTTGGCCAGTGAAATTCTTCATTATAAACATTATTCCATTTATCTTGACATTTTGGTAATGATTTTTTATTTAATATTTTTTGTATAATTTTAATCTTAACCTCCTTTGTATTAATGATTTTGCCTCTAATATCTGTAAGTTTTAAATTATTTAACAATTTCATTTTATTTTTACTTTTAGTTTTGTTATCTATATCATTATTTTCATTTTTTAATAAATTTAAGTAGTCTTTTGGAATACTTTTCTTAATTTTAGAGTATTCTGAGATACAATTTATCTTGTCTATCAGCTTAGAATATAATAAATCACAATCTATGAATTGTTTTGAGTTTTCATCCCATATGTCTTGAATAGTTTTTATATTACTTCTTAAAAATGAAGAAAATATTACAGGTTTATTTTGGAAGGTTATATTACAATTCCCAAATAATCTAACATGTAAGATATCTGCTTTGGTTTCCACCTCTTGTACACATTGTAAAAATTTTGTCCATGCTTGGATTGATTTTTGATAAAACAAGGTATACCTGTTTAAATTTAAGGATGAAACATTTGAGCATTTACAAATAAAAAAAGTTTCATTAAATTTAAAATCAAGTCTACTTAACCAATATTTTCCAATAGCATTCCAATTTTCAATTGGTTCATTAATGATACGATAAATAAATTTGATCCTTCTACTGTTAATGTAGGAATCTATATTAACCATACTCATTCCACCCTTTTCTATATCTAAACAACATACATCTCTTTTAATCTGATTAACTTTCCCCACCCATATGGCACATGACATGTGAGATTTTAAACCATTTTGTGTTGTTATATATATCTTTATTCTCATAAAGCCAATATATTGCAATGGTACAGAGATAAAACAATAAAATCAAAATAACAACCAACTATTTACAATATATATATATATATATACAAGCTAAGGAGATAGGTTACAAAGGACTAAAAGCCTGAAGAACAAACACCAGTATTAAAAGCTCTTATGAAATCACAGAGTTTCTTCAATATTGGTTTTCATTTACTTGACATAAGTTTAGAAAATTTAACAACATTACGCCTACTTGCTTAAAAGTTATGCTTCTTTATTACGGAAACTACAATAACATTAAATTACGTAAGCTATGTAGAAATTATGCTAAAACTCAAGGTTTGACGTAAGCACGAAAATAAGAACAACCTAATATATAAAATTTCATAATGTTTTAATTTGAGGTAAGGAAAATGTCCTGTAAAATGAAATTGAAAATCCATTATCAAATTAATTGTTTAACACATCAGCCTCTTTAGCCTATATTTCTGGAATGAAAAATATGTCTCCAAAGTTGCTGCTTTTTAACCTTTATGGGAAATTTTGTCCTACAAAACAGACAGACTTCCTGAATTCCCATGCATGTTCAAATATTAATTATGCTACCCACTCTTTGGTTATGAGTAATTTGTTAATATTTAATACCATCGAAAAGTGTTCCTCTCTGAAGAGATTTTTCGATATTGGGGATAATTAAAAAAAACGAATTGTATTAATCCAATGGTAAAACAAAAGAGCCAAAACATGTAAAAAAAAAAAAAAAACCAACACCCACACACCCCAAGAGCAATACTATGTGTTCCGGAATCCAATATAAATTTAATCCGTTTGTTTCATAGAGAAGTACGTTTTATTTCTAAGGGTCATGTAGGTGTCTGAAGTTAATATAAAATTTGTTCACGCCACGATATAGCTGAAATACTGCTAAAGTTGCTGTTAACCACCAATCAATCAATCGTTCAATCAATCAATCAATCAATCAATCAATCTAAATCATTATTTTTCATACTTAATACCAACGTTAAATGAAATGAGGCTAGAATAATTATCTGTAAATACAATATTTCAAAATTCCAATTGCCTATCACCACTAACGTTGTGAGTTCGAACCCTGTTCATGGCAAGGTGCACTCGTTACAACATTATGTGATAAAGTTTGTCAGTGACTTGAGACAGTTCGGTGGTTTTCTCCGGGTACTCCGTTTCCTCCACCAATAAAACTGACCGCCACGATATAACTGAAATATTGTTGAAAATGGTGTTAAACACCATAACCCTAACCCAATTCCAATATCTGCATTTGAAAAAAAGCCCTCGTTATCTTAAATCTGCAACGGAAGACGCATTTCGAGATTACATCACCCATTCCTAGGTCATCATGAAACGAAGAAATATCATATTGATTTATTGTATCCTATGTTATCCAATACAAAAGTGATTTTAATCTACTTTCTGCTCAATGGAACATCTATTATTTTGTACTTACACAGAACGTAATCTATCAATGGACTTCTAAGATTATTAACGGAAAAAAATACTATCGTCATTCTTATTAAATTTTATAATACAGGTGACGTCTATTCATTAAACTGTTACATTTCCCATAAATATTGGATTTTGACATTGTACAGATTTATCAGAATTACTTTTATATTGAGAGTCGATAATTGTCATGGCCATTCTAAGACGTTCACATTAATATCTCAGTTAAAGAAAGGTATATGTTGAATTTTGTTTTATTTTACAATTCAATGGGTTTATCCAGGAGTAAAATGTTTTAAGTGAAAATAGGAAGTTTAATTTTTTCTACCAATCTAAATGAAAATTATTAGTTATTGAAAATACCTACGACCGTAAGTGATTTCATCAATGAATTTAGTTTGGCATGAATGCATGGTTGACACAGAGACAAGGTTGAAATGTTTACGTTTTCTGGGATTTGTTTTCTCAATTTTGTCATTTCATGATTTAATTGGTGATGTAATTAAAATGGATATTTGTAATTGGCGCAAACAATTGATTAATTAATATGAATTCTAATTTTTACGATGTTTTTTTTGTTTTGTTTTTGTTTGTTATTTAATTATTTTGTAGAACACAAAAACAACAACAAAAAACCGCATCGATGGTGTAATCAGTGCTCGCCTCGAGTGCCGTAGAACGTGGGGTCGAGCCCTCGGTTGGGTTAAACCAATGGCTATAAAATTGGTATTCATTCCTTCTGCTCTGAGTACGGAGCACAAAGAAGTACGAGCAGAACAACTGATCCGGAATCAGAATCATGTGTTCGAGTGGAGCGACATGTCTAACCACAGACTGTTGCTTCAGTGAGCTCGCATTTTAAAAATGTAACTCAGCCTGTTGGTCTAGTACAAAGCGCATATCATTATCATTTGATCAAAATGTAACTCGTCCTCGCCATGATATGGCTAAATAATTGCTCATTTTGCGTTAAACAATAACCACTCAGTCACTCACTATTTGTAAAAAAAAAACAAAAACATAATCCAATTAATTAGGAAAAATAAAAATGGTTGAATGAACATAACAGAAGATGCATTTCATCAACATATGTGTTCGTTGTGAAATGTATATACCGGTGTAGAACATATTAAGTATAAACCCCGCCATTTAGACACTCTTATCTGGTAAATTATACCAACACTCTTCGTTTTGTACAACCTTTACATTATCTTAACTTATATTCAGCTGTCATAGAGTTATATATTTAACGTAGATTTCTTAAGCAACTTAATTTGGTTTTATATTTATTATACCCTCCGCAGACGTAGTTTGGGGGGTATATAGGAATCGGCCTGTCCGTCTGTCCGTACCAACTTCCAAATCTTTTCTCCGATTTCGACCAAACTTTGTGGAAATTAAGATGATGATGTGTGAACTTTGCAGTATAAAGGATTTTATTGTCCATTGAGCTTTACCCTTGTTATGCCTCTTTGGACTTTGAAATTTTGAGACAATTCAGTATGCACTTTGTCATCGCAAATTCTCCTACATGATTAATCAGAAGGTCATGAAACTTTGTACTTTGCAAGATCCTAATATGAAGATGAGCACATTAGTATAATATACTGTTCCATTGAGTTTTACCCCTGTTATGCCTCTTTGTATTTGCAACTCTTCTGGCAGTCTATGAACGTTTATATGTTGTTAGATCCATATGTGCCGATGTTGCCAGAATTTTGAGTCTAAATGTTGTGTTCCAAATATGTTTTGGCTCAATTAAGATGATGGGGGACGCGGGGGTATTAGTTCCGCATAGCGGACAGTTAAGTTATTCCATTTATGTATCGAAGCGGGACTCCTGCGTCCAACAGTACCTCTAGTTTAAATCTGATAAGTAAAATTAAGGAGATGCAAGGAAAATACAGAGTACATATACTAACATACTCCAATAGATGTATATCCAATCAGTGCAACACTGTTATAACAAACACGTTTTTAATATCAGTTTTTAAATGTCAACTAGATTATAATTCATGTAATATACGCTAGTATGGCATGTGCACCGGTAAATGTTACAATATACTGGTATCTGAATATAGTGGGCACAGGATGTTGTGTCGAGAATTCAGCTATTGAAGTACAATTAATTATTGATTTTAGTTTTATGCTCTTGGCAAACCAGCATAAGACAATATATTTGATATAACATTTTTTTTATTATCAGGATAAGCTGATAAAATCCTCTTTCATACGATTAAAATGCTGCCATATTTATTTCATGAGCCACATGAGAATAAAATGCCGTGTTAAACACACGCGCTTTAATGATAACTAGTAAAAAAATGTTTTATCTAGGGTGCATTTTTTTCTAACACAAACGATACAAACGACTACGCGCGTACGCGTTGAGAGCATTTTTTTCTAACATACGTTTGTAAAGTTTGCAAAAACTTTGACAAACTTTGCAATCGCTAAATGTGCGTCTACAGTTTGTCGTTTATCGTTTGTTGCATTTGTTTCTAATCTCAATGCTGAATCAATTATAGACACGTGGAATTTTCCCGCCAAAACAAAGATGGAATCTAACAAAAGAAGAGATGAGTTTATTTACCAACAACATTTGTATACATATTATCAGGTCAAACAGGGTCAGTAAATTCTGATTAAACGATGTATTTGTTTCTACTTTTGCAGCGTTTAGCAAACGACACACAGCGTTTAACAAACGACACACAACGTTTGCCAAACTTTGGTTAGAAAAAAATGCACCCCTAGTATTTGTCTTCCAAATAATTTCATGTCAATGCTCCAAGTATCTTTCGTGCTAACGATTCATCATCACATAGACCAATTAAAATTAATATAACATGCTTGTAATGTTATATATATAAATTGTTACTAAAGGTCATCAATAGAAAAAAAAGATTAATTGCTAAATAAAATGTAATTGTATATGAACTGTCAATTTCGATAATAAATATATCTAATGAACCTTGTCAGTGCCGAAGCACTGATTAATGGGTGGATGACGCCTTCGGGGACTGATAGTCCACCAGCAGAAGTATTGGTCAATGGGTGGATGACGCCTTCGGGGACTGATAGTCCACCAGCAGAAGTATTGATCGACCTAGTGATAATTCAATGGTGCCCTTAAAACACAAATGAAGTTTTAAAAAAATTAGTTCTTTTAGATTATATCAAGATATCTAATTGTTTCATATCTTGTTTTTTCTCTCGAGATTTCATCATTCATGTATTAGTCATCATGCATCCTATGTCATCCAATTCAAAATGATTTTAATCTACCCTTTCTGCTCAGTGGAACATTTATTTAAGAACTAATTCATGGAAGCCGTAGTTTGTATCCAATTTTAATTTTCGTAAAATTTTATTCCGAGCGATAGCGGTTTATGCTCATGTCGAACCAGCATCAGACAGAATAATTTGATATAGCATGTTTCTTTATATGAGGATGAGCTGGTAAAATCCTCTTTCATGCAATTAGAATAATGCTGCCAGCATACATTTTGTATATTTAAATATTGTTTTCCCAAATCGGATATGCATAATTATAAGAAAAACACATTCATTATATGAGCCACATGAGAATAACATGCCGTGTTAAATATTCAAACTCCATTGTATATACACTTGATGACTAGAACAAAAATACTTGTTTTTATCTCGTATTTTTCTTCCAAACAAATTCATGTCAGTACTTACGGTTCATCATCACACATACCATTTATGTTTTGGTTTTACCATTTAAAATTAATATAACATGTCTAAGAGTTATCGTTCTTGCATATAGTGGTCATTGAATCGAGCTCTGAGAATTTCTGTAAAACTTTATGTGTTATAAAGTGGTTTTGAAGGGGAAATTTTGTGATGATTTTGATTTGGGAGTTATCTTCATAATCTGTGAGTTTTGATTTTTTATGACTTGAATGAAATAAGTTTTCCTTGTTTCAACGTTCAAAACAACTACAATCACCACATATGAAAACAACTCACTAGGCGTAAGTTTGTTTACTTATCGTGGACAGTTCACAACAACTAAATCTGTGTTGGACTTTGGACTTTGTAGCCGTCGGTTATATAAACCGCTAGTCAGTTAATATAAGTTGAGGATCAATCAGTAATAAACAATCAATTAACCCGTTGAGTAAACATAACGGTATAGACATGAAACGTAACAATAGAAAAGTGCTATAGGTAAATGTAACACAGCTACAGAAAGTTTGAATGCAAATGATGTTATATCTTTAGCACATGATGTAATCTATAATGCTGACGATGATTTCGAGAGTAGCTTTATTGAAAACAACAATAAGAGAAAGCACGATAGTGGTAGTGTTTCCCCTAAACCTTTGACCAATGAATACGACGAAGAGGTACCGATAATTAGAAAAACCAAGGATTCCCTCAAAAACGTCTGGAACTGACAAAAGTAAGAATGATCAATCAGTAATTCTCGAGTCAAATGAGATAGAAATTGAGGTGGAAGTTCATGTAGAATCCAATCTGGCTCCAGAAGTCGTACTCATGACAAAAATTATTAGTAAGGTGTCGGCCGATATACGTTCCATGTTTGGTAATGTAAATGCTAGGATCATCAGTTTAGAGGAAAATCTAGATAGAAAATTAACTCACAAATTCAACCAGATCCTAGACAAACGAGTTAACAGTGAAGTAACTAAAATCCGTAAAGAGGTTAATTCCACGGTAGATACACTGCGTAAAGACATTGATCAAGATTTGAAACTAGTCGAAGATAAACTTGATGAAATTTCTCAATCAGTCCGAGAAAGTAGATCAAATCCGACTTCTCCAGATATATCTAAAAACGTAATAGTACGTAATCTCCCCGAAGGACGAAATGAAAACCTAAAATTGAAGGTGGCAGCGTTATTTACTGAAGGGTTGAAGCTGTCAAGGATTGGACCATTTACTGTTGAACGTAAGGAGACGAAGTCTCGAAGACATAGTGTAGTCATTGTAACATGCAAGACTAAAGCTAATCGTGATGAAATATTGTCCGCTAAAAAGAAATTGCAGTTTAGCAGACAGTACAGTGATGTTTTTATAAACCCTGATATGTCATTACAAACAAAGAATTGAATCCGAAAACATGCGCATTCTTGTTAAAACATTGCATTCTGTAAATCCTGACTTATCTGTCAGGGGAAGTAGAATTGTTGACTTCTCTGCTAGACCACGATCCTCTGAAGGTAACAAAACATACCATGATAACCGACATTCACGACAGAACAATAGCGGCTCAAATCGTCCAAGTCGTCGATACAATGATAGAACCAGTCATCGATCACCAAGAGACAATACCGATGAAAGGTACAACAGTTCAGATTTTCAACGTAGCCGTCGTTAGGTGAAAATAGGTTTCTGGAACGTAAACGGTTGGAATAAAAATACTGTTTCTGACAATTTTACTGTACGTTATAATTCAGTTTCATATTTAAATCTTGACATAATAGGTATTGCTGAGACTCATTTGAAAAATTGTGATGTATTAAATATAGATGGATACAAGTGGTTTGGTAACAATCGACAAGAATTACATAAAAATGCAAAACGCGGGTCAGGAGGAGTGGGGTTTTTAATTAAAAATCATTTAGTTGAAATTTTTGAAATTGAAATATTAAACAAGTCAATTGAAGGTATTTTGTGGATATATATGAAAGATAGATTGTTAAATTTCAAAATTAGCGTGTGTGTCTGTTATCTTCCCCCCGAAAATTCAACACGTCAAGTTGAAAAAGAATATTTTTTGATTCATTGCTTTCACAAGTATAAGAATATCAGAATGATGGTTTGTTTTTTATTTGTGGGGATTTTAATAATAGATGTGGGGATAAGTATGATTATATAGCTGGTGTAGATGATGTTAGTGTTAGAAGTGTTTTAGATTTTACACGTAATAGTTATTGTAATACTTTTATTGAATTTTTGACAAGTGTTAATTGTTGTATGTTGAATGGTAGAGTAGGTAATAATAATGATTTTACATATGTTTCCTCTAAGGGTCAATCTGTTGTTGATTATTGTATTGTTAGTTACGAAAATCTTCATTTGTTTCAAGACTTTAAAGTTGTTCGAGCAACTGATTTGATGACAAAAACGGGGCTAAATATGACAGGATTAGATGTTAGATCTATTCCAGATCATTCTTTATTATATTGTGAACTACATATAAGTCCGTCATTGTCTTCAATAGAAACGTCGCATGCCTCGAAAACAGAGTTAATTAAGTATGACGTAAAAAATATGTCCAGTGGTTTTTGTTGTAGTGACGAAATTGTCGACAGAGTTACTGAAACGATTAATAGTCTTGAATCTCATGAAGTATCGCAGATCAACATAAATAAAGTGTATGATAATTTTTGTAGTATAGTCGTTGAAGAAATGAAACAGAAATTAAAATCAAAGGTTATCGTTATTTCAAATAGTATTATGAACAAGAAAAAACGAATTAAAAAGCCTTGGTGGAATGATAATTTAGCTTATTTGTTTAATGATATGTGCTATGCAGAAAGAATATGGAAAAAAGGTAAAATAAGAAGAAGTTCTTCTCAAAATCTGAAATCAAATTTTATATCAAAACGTAGAATTTTAGATCGTGAAACTCAAAACGCCAAACGTAAGTATTGGTATAGTTTACAACAGGAACTTCTAACTGAATCAAAGTCTGACCAACAGTCTTTTTGGGAAAAAATAGGTAAGCTAGGCATTGCATCAGATCGTAAAACATCGATTCCCATGGAAGTCATTGACTCAAACGGTAACGTATCAAATGCAGTAAATGATGTCTTGGAGAAGTGGAAGTCGGACTATTATAATTTACTTAACCAACAACCTAGCAACCAGGTGCATTCTGATGTAATAAATCCGTTAGTAGATCAGTCTGGTAATGCTGTGACAATAAATGATTTTCTCCTCACAGAAGAAATTTCCATTGAAGAGGTATGTAATGCCGATAATACTGTTAAAAAGGGTAAAGCCTCAGGTGTAGATAATATTCCAGCTGATGTTTTTTGTAATCGAACATGTGTTTTATTTTTGCATAAATTATTTAACCGTTGCTTCAGCACTGGATTGGTTCCTGATGTATGGAACTATATTATTATTAATCCAATTCCCAAAAGTAATATGTCTGATAATAGAGACCCACTTTGTTATAGGGTGATATCTTTAGCACCTGCGGCTTATAAACTTTACTGTAAATTATTAAATGGAAGGTTGAGTCAATGGATAGATGATAATAATGGTCTGGAAAAATATTATTAATCCAATTCCCAAAAGTAATATGTCTGATAATAGAGACCCACTTTGTTATAGGGTGATATCTTTAGCACCTGCGGCTTATAAACTTTACTGTAAATTATTAAATGGAAGGTTGAGTCAATGGATAGATGATAATAATGGTCTGGCTGATGAACAAAATGGTTTTCGCAAAGGTAGAAGTACAATAGATCAAAAAGCATCTCTCACTAATATAATTGATGTTCGTTAAAAACTACGTAAATCTACATTTTGTGCATTTATCGATTTTAAAAATGCATATGATACAATTGATAGAAATTTGTTACCTCTTTAGGTGTTGATACACAAATGTGTCTTGCTATTAAATCTTTGTATAATGGTGTTAAATGTTCAGTTAGAATCAATAGTTTTAATACTGACTGGTTCTCGGTGAATTGTGGTTTAAAACAAGGATATCCCCTTTCACCCCTTTTATTTAATATATTCATAAATGAATCGACAGTTTACTTGAAATCTTTTGACTTGGGTATAGATATTGGTGGAGAGAAGGCCTGTATATTGTTATATGCAGATGACATTGTATTGTTGGCCAACACTGAAAGTGACATACAAAAGCTGTTAGATGGGTTGTATACATGGTGTAATAACATGACTATAAATGCTGGTAAAAGCAATGTTGTACATTTTAGACTGCCCTCAATGGAACGTTCAAAATACACCTTTAAATGCGGTGATATGAATATTGAGTTAAAAAAGGATTATATATATTTAGGTTTGCATTTAAATGAATTTCCTGGCTTTAACTTAACGACTAAGATTGTTGCCAAGTCTGCTAATAGGGCCCTAGGCTTAGTAATGGCGAGATGCAAGACAATTGGCGGTGTTTCATATGATGTGTTTAAGAAACTGTTTGATTCTCTTGTAAGTCCTATTATAGAATATGGTGCGGCAATATGGGGTTATAAAAGTTATTCATATATTAATGCTATTCAATTGCGGCTTGTCGCTTTTTTCTTGGTGTTGGTAAATATACTCCTAACGCAGCCGTCATGGGTGACATGGGTTGGATCCCAATTTACCACACACAATGGAAAATTATAAGTAGCCAATGGTGCAAACTCATTAATATGGAACAGAATAGAATGAACAGAAACATTTTTGCTTGGGCCGACGATGTTAGTTTGAAAAGTAAACGAGTTAGAAATTGGAACTTTGTAGTTAGAAAACATTTTACTGATTTAGAACTGGCAGATTACTGTAATTTAAGTAGAGATATAGATAAACGTATTTTAAATGACTTGTTAATATCAAAGATGTTTTTAAAATATACCGAAAGTTGGCATATAAATGTGAATGCCGTCGCTTCCATAACAGGAAATGGGCGAAATAAATTAAGAACGTATAACCTTTTTAAGTCTGAGTATGGTGTTGAAAATTATTGTAAAATGTTAGTATGATTGTGTAATGTATTACCGGTGTACTTATCGGAAACCGATGAACCTCGCATATTTATGCAATTCAGTTCACATTGATCTTTGTAATATAAAAAGACTATTATTTAAGCTAACTAATCATGTAACTTTTAAATTTGAATTGTAAAGTTAACCCGAGAAATTAATTAATAGAGTGAAGTAACTCAAAACACTTACCTTCAAACATGTGTAATGTATTACCGGTGTAAATACAATATCCTTAATTATCAGGAAAACGTCTAGAGAGGATCCAAAATTTGGATGTTATATGTTTGTATGGAACACACTACCAATCATAAAATTTTATAGTAGCAATTTTGTCTCCTGATTGGAAACTATTCACAGCAAGTCAATCACAGCAATACATTATAGTATGATTTTTCTCTTCTATACGAACAATTTCAAATATTTAATTTTTTTGTCTAATGTATTTTCCTTTTACAAATTTTATGCTTCTGCAATATAATTTTTTTTACACTGCTTCATTTTGTTCATCTCAAAAATTCGAATTTTGCTTCATTTGTAATGTGTGTCAATTGATATTTTTTACATAATTGCGCCTTATGCATTCCATAGTTTTTACCCCGCGAAAAAAATCGTAATTCATTGAGCATGCGCAAGATAATCGGAATTATTTACAAAGAATAGTGACAGACGATCACAACAATGGTTTCATCAAGGAATTTGGATCGTTCTGTAATAACTTACAAGTAATTAAAGATGAGAGGTATACAGCATGAATTTCGAATCCGCCATTTTTACTATGATAAACATTAAAAGTAAAAACTTACCTGTAAATTCTGCATATTCTCCCAAACACCGGTCTTGGAAACGTAAATACCTCCACTGAACTGAAGCGTGTTGACATATGACTTCTGACCTCACGTGCGGTGATGTAAACAACGAATTAAATACACCGGAAATAGATTACACCGGTAATACATTACGGCACCATACCTTTTAATGACCGTAATGCTTTTGTAAAATTTAGATGTGGGGTGGCTCCTATAAAATTGGAAACTGGCCGATATGAAAATTTAAAACTTGAAGAAAGATGTTGTTTTAACTGTCCAAATTTAATTGAAGATGAAACCCATGTTATTTCACATTGTCCTGTTTATTCTGATTTTAGAAACAATCTTTTTACTGAAATTTTAAAAGTTAACAGAAATTTTATGAATTTGTCAGATTGTCAGAAAATGGTATTTTTATTTTCGAATCACGATGTTTTTAGAACAGTTGCCAAAACCTGTAATTTTATCTTAAAAAAACGCAATGAAGTTTTATATTGTAAATAATAATATTTTTTATTTATGTATTACTATTTGTATTACCTGTATGTATATTTGTTGATGTATGATGTCTTATCGTCTCTCATAAATCTGTATTGATTGGCTTTGTGTGTATATATTTATAACATGTTTAATTTTATTATTTGTTATTCTATGTATGTATGCATAAGGTGAGACGCTAATAAAATATTGAATTGAATTGTTATATACCATATAAAACTCGGGTCAATAGTTTATAAATATAGATTCTTGACAATGTAAAGGAAAGATGCTATGTTATATTTATTCATTTGTTTGATTCTGGAATATTGTTGATCATTGATTTAAACAAGAAAAAAAGGGAAAAAAGGAGGTGAATTTTATTATTCATAAAAAAAAAACAAACAAACAAGCAAAAACAAAAAAACAATGAAATCGATTTAATTGAAAATTGATTTTTAGGGGGGAAGTGTGACCTTTCATTGGACTTTATTCTGAAAATTTTGAGCGTACTTGATGACGATTATTCCAGAAACGTCTCGTGCGCACTCAATTTGATATCTACCTTTTAATTAAAACACAATATCTTCTTTAGAATTCAATAAGCAGGTCCTGGAATTAAACCATAGATCAGAGCACATCCATAGTCTTTAGTGGGATTCGTGTTGCTCACTCTGTAGTTTTCTGCATAGTGTATTTTTGTATTTAAAAAAAAATCCAGGACCCCTGTGTCCATGATTTTTTTTTAAGTTAAATAATATGAAATATTGACATCCACACTTGCCTTTTGGACAGCACATTTCTGTGTCCACACTTGCCCTCAGGCAACACTTGTAACATATATATATATAAATATTCCTTAAAAGTCGTCTTTAACAGAAAAAAAGATTAATTTCGAATTGAAATGTAATTGCACAAGCCTTCAATATTAGATATTAGGTCTTTAATTACAGTGCTGTTTAAATATGATGTCGCACTATATATCTTTTTATTGTTATGCCTTATTTGGGTGTTAACGATTGACAGTAGTTTGTTATCTTGAATGGCATTATAAATAAAAAGATAGATATCAGTGCACACGACACGTTTCTGGAAAACCTTTACCAACCGAAAGATTGGAAAGCTAAATATTTAAAAGATTTTATGAGCAATGGCCTAAATAGAATGGCCAACACTAGCTAATGTCACCTATGCCTGAGGGAGGGGAACCTTAGCGTTAATCATAATTACACATTATTTGGGAATTGTCAATTTCGATAGTAAATATAGATAAACATGTCACTGCCGAAGCACTACTTACTGGGAGGATGATACCCTTGGGGACTGATTGTCCACCAGAAGAAGTATTGATCGACACAGTGATAATCCAACGTTGTCCTTAAAACACAAATGAAGTTTAAAAATAAAAGTAGTTCTTTTAGATTATATTAAGATATCTACTTGTTTAATATCTTAGTTTTTGTTCAAGATTGCATCATCCATGCCTTGGTCATCATGTAACAAAGAAAACACATATCGATATATTACATCCTATGTTATCCAATTCAAAAATGATTTTAATCGCCTTTCTGCTCAATGGACCATTTATTTGAGAAATAATTCATGGAAGCAATAGTTTGTATCCAGTTTTAACATGGGTAACATTATTTTCATAAAATTTTGTATCGAGTGAAAGCAAGGAATAAGATGCAGCGAAAATAATGTTACCCATGTTTAACGTTATATAAACTATGGCTTCCATGAACTACAATGTATTTCGATACTAGTAGGAACATTCTAACTTATTTTCGAAGTGGAAATCAGTAAATGAAATGCATGTCATAACAAAATCCACTAACCTTCATGATTACAGTTGTTTTTCTTATATGGATAACTAGAAGGTGATGCAATTTGATGGCATTTTGAATTTAGCGACTTAAAGAAGTAAAATGCTCACAAAATCNTATATATATATATATAGAAGTCTAGAAGATTGTGCAACGATACCGATAAAGATGTTACAAAAAATATATTGACAAAATTTTCGATCAACGAACGACCTTCTTCAGTGTCTATCAAAATTAGACTGAGTTTGTAAAAATTAGCTGGTATAATTACAACTCACTAAATAATCAGGTGACTATATATACATATATATATATACCGTATAAGAAGGCCGGGTTGTACGGCCGAAAGCTCCGGATAAATTTTCAGAGATTTTGTTTATTTACCTCGATATGAAAGACTTATATATTTATAGTTAGCTAGATTAAATGAAGGCAACTAGTTTCTTACTTTCAAATGATCAATGGTTGCCGAATTTGTAAATAGCAACAACTGGATAGAGAGATAGATAATATCGATATGGAAATTGTAGGAAAATCACTCTGGGAAACAGTGGTAACTGATGTTATCTGTTTGAAAACCAAGACACCCTGGGAACAGAGACGCTTGTTATTGACTTGAAGTTCGATATAGCGCAGCGAGTTATGCCAATGTCATCACTAAAGTAGGATGAATCCCGAAAATAATTCAATGTTCTCCGAGGTCTGTACACCCACCATTTTCCGCTTGATAGTATAATAGATTTGAAACGTCCTTCCACATCCTACATTTAGACATCAATCACATCGATCCATGAATGAACATGAAAAAACATTATTAAACTTTCGGCAGTATTGAGCATATATTAAACGGTTACACTTCCCAATAAATAATGGATTTTGTGCAGATTTATGACAATTTCAATAACTAAGAGTTTTATATCAAGAGTCGATAATTGTCATGGCTATTCTAAGACGTTCAGATTAAAGTCTCAGTTACAGAAAGGTATACTGCTGACTATGTATTGTATTACAACTCAATGGGTTTATCGAAGAGTAAAATGTTTTAAGTGAAAATGGGAAGTTTCATTTTTGTAATTGGAAATGATTAATTATTGAAAATACCTATGACCGTACGTGATTTCATCAATTAATTTAGTTTGGCATGAATGCATGGTTGACACAGAGACAGGGTTGAAATGTTTACGTGTTCTGGGATTTGTTTTCTCAATTTTGTCATTTCATGATTTAATTGGTGGAAAGATTGTGATGATTACTTATGCAGTTTAAATTATATGTCTTTCTTAATAATCATTATTCCTTTTCTACGCACATAAAATGCGCAAATTGACATTTCTAATGGGCACGAATAATTAATGCGAATTATAATTTTTAAGTTGTTTTTTTTGTTTGTTTTGTTTCTATTTTAATTTAATGTCGTTGCCTTAAAAACAAACAACAACAACAACAAACAAAAAACGTTGGTGATGTAATGTTAACACTCGAATGCTGTGGATCGTGGTTCGGGCCCTCGGTCGAGTTAAGCCAAAGATGATGACATTGGTATTTGTTATCAGTGAGCTCAAACTTTAAAAATGCAACTCAGACTGTTGGTCTAATACACAGCGGACATCATTATCATTTCATCAAAATGTGACTCGTC
>MJUT01055451.1:618249-638025 GCA_002080005.1 Gigantidas platifrons
TCTTTCTTAATAATCATTATTCCTTTTCTACGCACATAAAATGCGCAAATTGACATTTCTAATGGGCACGAATAATTAATACGAATTATAATTTTTAAGTTGTTTTTTTGTTTGTTTTGTTTCTATTTTAATTTAATGTCGTTGCCTTAGAAACAAACAACAACAACAACAAACAAAAAACGTTGGTGATGTAATGTTAACACTCGAATGCTGTGGATCGTGGGTTCGGGCCCTCGGTCGAGTTAAGCCAAAGATGATGACATTGGTTTTTGTTATCAGTGAGCTCAAACTTTAAAAATGCAACTCAGACTGTTGGTCTAATACACAGCGGACATCATTATCATTTCATCAAAATGTGACTCGTCATCGCCATGCTATTTATGATTAATACATGGCGTTTTTCATATTGCCCTTGTTATCAGCACGAGACCTTGATAGCGGCCCCGAGGGATCAGTCGAGGACTGATAACAAGGGCAATATTAAAAAGGCCATGTAGTAATCTATTTATCACATATTGTGCCAGGGCAGATAGCATGTTATTGCCCTCGTAAAATGTTATTGCCCCGGAGGCAATAACATGCTGCAAATTATGTTTTTATTACACATGCAAATTCGGCGTTATTTCAATAAAATATGTGATAAAGCTGAATAATTGCTCATTTTGCGTTAAACAATAATCACTCAGTCACTCACTATTTGTAAAATAAAAATACCATTCAATTAATTAGGAGAAATAAAAATGGTTGGATGAACTGAACAGAAGATGCATTTCTTCATTATGTGTTAATGGAGAAATGTAGAAACCAGTGTAGAACACATGATTTAGACACTTTTATCTCGTAAATTATACCAACATTCTTCGTTTTGTACAAACTTTACATTTTCTTAACTTATATTCAGCTGTCATAGGGTCGATATATATAAACGTATATTTCTTAAACATTTAAACCTCCACAATATAGCGGAAATATTTCTAAAAGTGGCGTTAACCACCATACACTAACACTTAAATAACTTGTAAACATTTATCAGTCCTTTCCTCATTCACAACTTATCATTGGGCTTATAACAAGATTAACACGACGGGGGTCACTGGTGGAACAGGAACTGCTCACCTTTCCGGACCACCTGGATTCACATAGGTTTTTTGGGAGATTTGTGTTACTCGATCTTTAGTTTTAGATGTAAGTTTTGTAGATTGTTGTTTGTCCTTTTGTCCTTTTTCTGTTGGCTATTGTGTTGTCTATCCTTCGATTTATGAATTCTGATTACCCTTTTGGTATCTTGAAACTCTTCTTAATGTAGATTTCTTAATCAACGTAACTTGATTTTATATCTATTTAAAATCGATAAGTACAATTAGGGAAGGAGATACAAGGAAAATATAGAGTACACATATACAACAATAGATGCAAATCCTTCGACATAGTGCAATAGTGTTATCACAAGTACGTTTTTAATATCTTTTTTTTTTTAATTATTTTAAACACTAACCAGAGTATCGGTAATTAATTTGGCTTCTATTCTTATAATATCCTCTACAATGACATGTGCACCCGCAAATGTTACAATATACTGGTATCTTAATGTGTATATATAGCGGGAACAGGATGTTGTGTTGAAATTCAGCTATTAAAGTACAATTAATTATGTTTTATGCTCTTGGCAAACCAGCATCAGACAATGTAGTTTAATATCACATTTTTCTTATTGTCAGGATGAGCTGGTAAAATCCTTTTTCATACAATTCGAATACTGCCAGCATATATTTAAATATTGTTTTCCCAAATCGAATATGCATAATTATAAGAAAAACAAATTATTTCATGAGCCACATGAGAATAACATGCTGTGTTAAACACACTATGTACTTTTAAAATGATAACTAGAAAAAAAAATGTTTTATCTCGTATTTGTCTTCCAAACAATTTCATGTCAGTGCTCCAAGTATCATTCGTGCTTACGGTTCATCTTCACATATAACAATTAAAATTAATATAACATGTAAAGTTATATACATTGTATATAAATTTCGCTTAAAAGTCGTCCTTAATAGAAAAAAAATATTAATTGCTAAAAAAACAACGTAATTGCATATGCCTTCAATATTAGCCGTATAGTTGTGCTGTTTAAATATGATGTCGCACTATATATCTTTTTATTGTTATTCCTTATTTGTGTGAGAGGGATTTACAGCAATCTTGTTATCAGATGAACGGAATTACAAATGAAAACATAAATACCAGTGCACAGGAAACGTTTCTAGAAAAACCTTCATCAGCCGGAAGAATTGAAAGCCAAAAATATTTAAAAATCTTTGTGAACAATTAAGCCAAAGGGCATAAATAGGACAGCCAAAATCAAAGATATCTACTTGTTTGATATCTACTTGTTTGATATCTTGTCAGTGCATCTTAGATACCTTGAAAAGAACATTTAAACACAAACATTCGAAATAATATAATTTATTGAAACTAAGGTTTAATCTCCACCGGGTATTGGTACTTTAGCCGATTTTGGCTACCCTGTTTAGGCTTATTAGTTTACTTGTTCCCAAAGCTGTTTTAATTATTTGGTTTTCCAATCATTTGACTATATACACATGAGTGTACATGATGACTGTTATACAATAAACACATGAGTGTACATGATGACTGTTATACAATAAACACGCCATGCGCACTTAATTAGATATCTGACTTTTTTTTCTTTTTCTTTTTATCTTATCCTAATATTTTGTTTCAATTTTCAAACTTTTTTTTCAGGTAAAATTGAAGGACGACACTTTTTCGACGAGCATTCTGTTCTGTGTCAGATTGTTGGAAAGATGTGCACTATTTCGTGTATATCATCCCTCGGATCCATCACGTTTCTCAGTTTTAACAGATATGTTTTTATTTGCCACAACCCTTATTATAACAAAATATTCAGCCGTTGGGCATGTATTATTATGTGTGTGATACTTTATTGTATTGGACTGACCCTAGTGTTACTCAATTCAGCTGGAGTCGGGGACCACAGTTTTGACGACAAGAGCCTTGAATGTATCTGGGATAGAATGGCGACGTACAGCTATACAGTCGTATTCTCAGTCGGCCTAGTTTGGGTTCCTCTTCTTGTAGTTGGACTTTCTTACATTAGTTTATTTAAATTTGTTCTTCGTAAGCGAAAACAAATTGCCGCCGCAAACCATACGAACCGTCCTCTAAAGCTGGCGAGAACGATATTTATCGTATTTGCTGTATTTTCAGCCTGTTGGATACCATTTGCAGTGCTGATAGTTGCGGATGTTGATGATACATTCCCACACGAAGTCCATCTTTTCATCACAGTTTTTGCTCATCTTCATCCGTCCATGAATTGGTTAATATATTATCTTACAAATGGAAATTTCAAATCGGGTTTTCATAATCTACTCAATATAAAGCCGTCAAGTATTCACGTTCTCCAACAAAATAACACAAATCTCAAATGTGAACCTGTATCATCTGCCGTAAACAATTCAATATCAAAGTTGATTTCAGATGTTAAGAAGAAGGGAACATCGAGCGAAGTATAAAATCAATGACGATTTCACAGAATATATGGTTTATTTAGCCAATTAGGTTGTATATTTGTTGAACAATTGAATGATTTCAGAGACCAATGCAAAAAAAAAAAAAAACAATGCAAAACTACCGAACATTAACACAGAGGAATAAAATGAAAAATTGCGTATCGTCAACGGAGACGAATAAAATAAAAAAAAATATTTAACGTCAACAGAGACAAATAAAATGGAAAACTACTTAACGTCAACGGAGAAAAATAAAATGAAAAACTACTTAACGTCAACGGAGACAAATAAAATGGAAAACTACTTGACGTCAACGGAGACAACTAAAATGGAAAACTACTTAAGGTCAATACAAATAAAAAAAACCTACTTAAAATCAACGGAGACCAAGGAAGATACAAAAATTGGTCGACCAGTATGTCATACCAGTGTCTGTTGTTTAGAGTTCGTGTTGTACTCACATATGTTATATTTATTTTGTTGGGGAGTGTGAAATCCAGTACCATATCCGGGTAACAACGATGTTCTTGCCTGTGACTTCCACTTCTGTTGTTATTTTATTTAACTATGTTTTTTTAATTTATTGATTAAATCAGTCGTTAAGATCGATGCGTTCATTTAGATACAGGCCACATCGATTATCCCTTAAACGATGTTCGTGTTGTTATGACATACGACGGGTGCCATACAAGGAGATTGTGCTACTGATCTGTTCAAATCAGATATTGGTACAAAATATTAACCCGAAACACTTAAGAAACTTCAAATACGAATTATAGTAAAAATGTATTACGATTGAGATACAAACATCCACAATTACTATAGACACAACAAAAAAGAAGGAAGTATAACAAAATTTAGAGAGATTAAATAACATCACTAAAATATGAATTACTAATTGAAAAAAAAACAATACAAAATATCCTTGAAATGTTAAACAATACAACTTGAACATGCATTCCCAATTAAGAACAACACATGCAATTTGGATACATTAAATAACATATCTTAAAAACAAAATACTAATTGGAAAGAACATAGCAAAATATTATATTTTGATAGATTAAACCATACAATTTGAACAATATTTAGAGGAGGCTGTCATCAAATATATAATTTGAATGGATCTAAAACTACGAAATACAAACCGAAGGGAACGGTACAAAAATATATAATTAGGATATATTACATGATGGTTGAAAATAGTGGAGCAGGAACTGACTAACCTTTCAGAGCACCTGAACAGACCTTAGTTTTCAGTGGAGTTCGTGTTGCTCAGCCTTTTGTTCTCTGTGTAATGTTTTGTCAATGATGGCTTATATTTTTTCCTTTTCCCTTTGCCATTGTACTATCTATTCTCCATGGAAATACGGCTTCTAAATACCCTTTTTGGTATCTATAAAGCATCACTGAAACTGAAGTAATAGAAATATAAATTCCGTATCGACCATAGTAATAAAAACGTAGATATCACACGTAGTGCACACGACACCTTTATCAGCTACGCGCAAAATCGAAATATTGGAAAAGCCAAATAATTTAATGTTTTGTAGTAATAAAACCATAGGGCCTAAACAGGATAGCCAAAATCACCTATGCATGAGGGGGGAGAACCTTAGTTTTTATTAATAATCACATTAGTTAGGAACTGTAAATTTCAGTAATAAATATATCTAATAAATCATGTCAGCGCCGAAGGACATCAATGAATCTTGAAACATTAATGAGAGGAAGCAAAACAAAATACATTTGTATACAATACGGTAATATTAAAAAAAAAACAGAAAAAAACATGAAACATAAAAACCAACTACAGAGAGAGAAGTCAACAAGTGTACCACATCTTAAACAACTAATAACAATTTAGAGGAAACAGTCAATAAATATTCAATTTGGATAGATCAAAGAAGAGTTTGAAGATACCAAAGGGTTAATCAGAATCCGTTGAAAAATGTTACTCAAACATGAAAAACAAATTAAAGGGATGTTTCCTTTTTAAGATATACAATCTGGATCAAACAATAAATTACCAAGTATAAGGACAAGTCAACATAATAACAATGTGGATAGATAAAATAACATTACTGAATATATAATACTTATTAGGGAGGACAATACAAATATATAGTTAGGGTTAGGGTTATGGTGCTTAAGGCCACTTTCAACAATATTTCAGTTATATTGTGGCGGTCAGTTTTATCACTGTAGATAAAAACATTACAGGAACAGGCAATAACAGTCACAAGGGTCAATCAAGAATGGACAATCCAGAGACACTGGCAACAATGGGTACACAAGACACAGGACGAAGACAAAAACAAACAACGCAGCATAGCATTCTAAAAATATGAGCAACACAGAGGTAATGAATGTTGAAGTTCTGCAATACAATTCTATAATTAAAGAGATGAAGTATAGGAATATGAAATGATAGGAACAGATTAATCTTTGAAATAAGGGGAAACCATAGTTCTACAGATTTATGGTGTAGAATATTGCCAAGGTTGATGGCATCCAAACTTTCATTAGAAAAGAAAATATGCAAAAATGGTCCATTTTCCTTTTCATTCCCACGTAACGTCACCGGCTTGAAAAGCAAATGTTGACCAATATCCAGTATAATAGCAGCCATGTTTGTACAGCGTAGAATAGGTATCAGTAGTTGAAGTTTTTAGACAAGCTGCATATAGTGAATTTAAATATGGTAAGGAATACAGTTTTATTCGAATTTGATGAATTCTTAGTGGTTTTTGTACGAACAGAAGGAGGCCATTTATAGATACATTATTTAGTTCAGGTGATGTATACTGATGATGGCCGTGACTTCGTTTACAGTAGCAAATGTTGTATGGAGTACATCTCGAATGAACGGGATTCGAACTAACAACTTTAGTGATGGAGAAGGAGGTACAAATCAAATAACATCACCAGATCATAAAATACGAGTTAGAGGAAGCTTAACAAAAAAACAAAAAAAACATAAACGTAACTTAGAATACTAATATTTTAAACAAAACCACATAAATTTTGCAAACAGGAAGTATTGAGACATTTAATGAAAGATATGAATGTAGAATTAAATAAATTAAACTACAATTACTCCTGAAATCGGAAACGCATGATATGTTTATCAGATACATAAACCTGACCGCTCACTCTCACATCTTAATATCACTACTGACGTTGTGAGTTTGAATCCTGCTCAGGCGAGGTGTACTCAGTACAGCATTATGTGATAAAGTTTGTCAGTGACTTGTTCATGGCGAGGTGTACTCAGTACAGCATTATGTGATAAAGCTTGTCAGTGACTTGTTCATGGCGAGGTGTACTCAGTACAGCATTATGTGATAAAGCTTGTCAGTGACTTGTTCATGGCGAGGTGTACTCAGTACAGCATTATGTGATAAAGCTTGTCAGTGACTTGTTCATGGCGAGGTGTACTCAGTACAGCATTATGTGATAAAGCTTGTCAGTGACTTGTTCATGGCGAGGTGTACTCAGTACAGCATTATGTGATAAAGCTTGTCAGTGACTTGAGGCAGGTTGGTGGTTTTCTCCGGGTACTCTGATTTCCTCAACCAATACAATTGATCGCGCAAATGCATTTGTATAAAATATGACGTGGTTAAAAACGTTTCATGGGGCTAAACCTCCCCTCTTGGTGAAATAATGCGGTCATACACGTGCTTTCCAGAGGTTAGTAAATTTTTGACCTCCACATAAAACACAGCGAGCAGTGTCGCTATAACGAGACCTGAGTCTTGGATTTTATTCATAATATGTTTATTCAAATATTTCTTAAAACTGGATAACATGAAAATTTATGACGTATTATTGATAATGGAAAGAGTTAAATAGGCATAGCCTAAAATCGCACCAACTCCAACAACAGGGAACACTGGTCCACATCACCCCAAAGGAGAGTATAACGACAGATGCTGATATATGAAAATAGTAGGCTTGGCGTTCAAGTATTTCGAAATACCAATGTGATGGAGAAGTACATATCAAACAACATTACTGAAACATAAAATACGAGTTGGAGGAAGCAGCACAAAAAATACAAACCTGAAATATTAAACAACATAAATGAAGGACAGGTTACTAATTAGTATACAAATTTGATATATTAAACAAAAAACACATGAACATAAAAACTAATTACAGGAAGCAGTAAGACAATTAATGCAAAATATGGATGTAGAATTATGCAAATCGTATCCCATCAACGCTGCTCGATATCAAATATATAATAGGAAATCTAAGATTGAAGATGAATAGTCTCAAACCACAATTACCCATGAAACTCGATATCAAATAATAGAAAATCTAAGATTGTAGATGAAGTCTCAAACCACAATTACCTATGAAATCGGAAACACGTGATATGTTTATCAGATTGCTCTGAATAATTTGAATACATCGCATTGTGATCAAATGAAAACCAGACAATGCCACATTGATAGAACAGTTTTTAAAATCCGATCGGAAAATCATTGAAACAAGAGGTAAAGTCGACTCCATAAACACCTGACCACTCACTCTCCTATCTTAGTACAGGCATTTCAATAAATTGTGACGGAGTTAAACAAGTCTTATGAAGCTAAGCCACCCCTCTTCGTGAAATAATTCCCCTATACAAGTGTTTCCCTCATGCGAGTACATTGCCGACCTTTCATTGATACTAATTTAAAACTATCAGTTGTTATATTGTTATCATTTTTCGACACCCCTCATAAAGTAGGAAGAAGAGTTTGAAGATACCAAAGGGGTAATCCGAATCCGTATATCAAAGAAGGACTTACAACACAACAGCCAAAAGATACCAAAGGGGTAATCAGAATCCGTATATCAAAGAAGAACAGACAACACAACAGCCAAAAGAAAAAAGTACGAAAGAACGATCAACAAGACATATATTTAAAACTAAAGATCAAGTAACACGAACCCCACTAAAAACCGGGGTTTAACTCAGGTGCTCCGGAAAGGTAAACAGAATGAGCAGAGTCGTTATGAAGAGCTATCAGTCTTGGGCTTCATACATAATATGTTTATTCCAATAATTCTTAAAACTAGATAACCGGAAATCTTATGATGAATGTTTTTGATAATGGAAAGAGGTAAACCGTAATGGCGTAAACACTCTGACAACACGGACCACTCGTCCACATCGTCTTCAAAATAGAGTACAACCAACGACAGAAGCTGATACCTTTTTGCAATTATGGGGAAACGAACCATTTGATAAATATAAACTACATGTGGCAGTCATGTTGAGTGAAGCCGTCAAGAACGCAAAATTAACTATAGGATAAAGGTCATTTCTTTTGTCATAAACACTTGTTAAAATCTTGAGAATTATATGGATTATCGGCTCTCATTAATAGAACTAATATTATACTATTATGACAACGGTGTCACGAAGATCAAATATATTTTGTAGACTGTTAAAAGATTATAGCGTTCTTTATGATAACGCTGTTCGTCCGATATATGTTATTTCACTCACATGTGGAAAGAACTCACATGACTGTATTAATTTCAATAAGAGGGGAGGTTTGGTCCCATAAAACTAGCTTATCCCCGCCACATTTGATTGAAGTGCCTGTACCAAGCCTGGAAAGACAGCGGTATTATATTTGTATGAAGGAATATCGATTTTGTCTCTTGATTTTTTCTTTATTGGATTTTCGATCTGTGTGGTATTTTTTTTATTTTTCATGCTACATACTACATATGACAGCCAAAAAAAGGAAAATTAACTATCAGAAAATAAAACAATTTCTTTTGTTATAAATACTTATTAAATTTATCATGAAAATGTTACATAGAAATGTCTAAAATCTATAGACTGGCATGAGTTGCTGTTTTTTTTTATCTTAAGTTTTATTTTTTACTTTTAAAAGTAATTTTTTTGGAATGTTTAAAAAAAAACACGTAGATATCAAACTTAGCGCGCACGACGAGTTTCTGGAATAACCTTCATCAGGTACGCTCAAAGTCACATAATTTTAAAATCTTTGGGAGCAAGAAAACCAAAGTGCCTAAGCAGAATAACCAAAATGAGATAAGGTCACCTAGGCCTGAGGGAAGAATTCCTTAGTTTTAATGATAATTACATGATTTAGGAACTGTAAATTTCAATAAAAAAATATCAGGATTATTGACAGCTAAGCTTTCGGCTTAGTATCTACAATTTATTCCTATTGAACCTCAATCAATTTTACTAAAAGCAAATTGCATCAATATTGCCTAGCAAATATTGTTCAATTAACTATTTTTTGATTGCGGCTCTAGATTTTAATCGAGATACAAGTCTGTTTTCCGTTATTTTTAAATCTAATTGAAAAAGGCTGTAATTATAATTATGTTGACATTTAATTGTTTCCAATTAAGGCACGACTTTTCATGTAGGAATATCTTCATAAACGAAAATAAACTATGTTCTCAAATTAAAAAATTAAAAAATGTTAGAGAACACCGAGGAGCAATCAAGAATGAACAATACAGAGAGACACTGGCAACACTGGGCACAGAAGACCCAGGGCGAAGACAAACAAAACACAGATAACTGAAAAGATGAGCAACGCAAAACTCTACCAAAACCCGAGGTGAACACAGGCGCCCGCGAAGGGAAAGCAGTAATAAAACCATAGATAACTGCTTCTAAATCAGAAAATCGCATCAGTGGTGTAATGACTAGAAAACTCGCTTTGAGTCCGGTATATCGTGGGTTCGTGTGGGTCTGGTCTGGTAAAACCAAAAAACTATAAGAATTGGGATTTGTTGCTACTCTAGTAAGCATTTAACTTTAAGGAGTGAGAGCAAATACTGGTTTGCTCAGAATCAGGATAATGTGTCCACGTGGAGCGACATGTCTACCCGAAGATTGTTGTTTCAGTGAGCTAGCACTGCTGTAGGCCTAGGGTATGGGAGATAACTCTATTTTCAGTGTCTTCTTAAATATATGGTCATCTGTGCGTTTGAAAATCCACCCTCAATTCCAAGCTTCTTGGCAACACAGATTGTTTACATTGGATATGGACAGTTTTAATTAAAAAATGACCCCTTTCCCTTTTAACTTTCCATAGTTGTGCTCCTTCTCTTTTTATATCTTATTGCTACCAATAACAGACTATTATTATCATATTCTTGTATCCACAAAATATCATTGAAATATCTTTTTCCAGAAAAAATTCCCAGCGAAATATGTTGTAAAAACACATTTTGTGTGACAAACTTTTTTCCATTTCATTTTTAATTTCAAGTGTTTGTCAAATAAAAAAATATTAAATATATAAACCAGAATCTTGCATATTATAAAACTATTGTACCATTGCTTTATTTGTAATGAATTAATCAAGTAAAGTCACCCCAAACGACCCCCTACTACCCAACAGTCCTGAAAATAAAATAAAAACAAATGCAGTAATTTGGTAATTTGGACATCCACTATGTCAAACGCTTTTGTTATTGGTAACTATTTTTTTTATATCATAAATAAAGAAACAGCAAAGGATGCGTGTGTAATAACTTTCCTTGACAATTTCATTTTTTTCTGGGTGGCATCCATGAAAAACATAATTTTAAATATTTTTAAAATCCGACTGTAAAAGTTTGTAAAATTTGGTGCAATCATGTCTATATGTATATTCTTTACTGTAGCATTTTTTGGTGGAAATTAATTGACAGGATTTTTTTTAATCAGATTTTTAATACCAGGGTGGTACCTCAGGGCATCCCCCCTTTTTTTCCAATTTCCACTGTTTGCACGTGATTATCTCCAAACAGGATATTCATATATGCTAGATATTTCATATTTATTGAACAATAACACTGTCAAGTGTATTAAAGCCAAAATATTCCCTTTCAATCAGAAATAAATTGCGTGTATATATTAGAAGATTCCGAAACTAGTATTACCATCTTGCGTCGGGAATACTCCCAAAATTGCTATATTTAGGATGTGCTATGGAGAAAACGGCACGGTGAAATTTCTTGAAACTTTGCCAGAAAATGTATTTAGACATAACTATTCCATGGTGCAAATTAAATAAAAAATTAATTGATGGGAAAATTTAGTAGAGCAACACTCACTTACTCGCTCTAATTCGGAATGCTAAAGGTACTTGTGATAGTGTTCCTTGTGATATTAAGAGGATACGAAGTCGTGACAATATTTTGGTGCTTAATGTATGTTGTAAACATAAAATCTAAGGGTTTTTTTTACTTTTTTTTTTTTTTATAAAGTTTGAAGGAAATGGAACAACCGATGTATAAAAGGCCTGTGGTGTAATAACATCAGACTCTGTTCATTGCAAGCAATATATGCGAGTGGCCTATCTGTAACAGTGCAATCGTGGATAAATTTTAGAATCCACGCATGACAGCGTTACATATACTCCCGCCACTGTATACACTATTATCAATCTACAACAACATACTAAAATACGCCCGTTCAAAGTAAAAATAAAAATTGAATTTTTGTCTTACGTCAGGAAATTAAAGGCGCCGTTTTCGGTCTTCTGCTAATGAAAAACGGCGATAATGAAACCTTATATTTAAGGTTATTTTGGTAACTTTCTCTGTCTGGTCTTTGTTTTTACAGTGTCTTCGCTGATTTTTATAATATCGGTGAAAGTCATCTTTACGATCATACGGTTTTAAGGCTTATCTTTTTAATAGAGTAAAACTGATATTTAATTTAAAATTTAATAAAATCATTTATGTTAACTGTCATGTGACTTACCCCCCCCCCTTTCTTGCTCGATCTTGTAGACATCCAAACTTTATTTTTGTCATGAAGCCTTGAAGTTAAATCTTAGATTAAAACAAATATAGACGATGTATCTTGTGAATCTGTAGGAACTCTATAAGTATCAGGCAGTTTTATTTTGTGTTTGAACTCTTATAAATACAGTCAAACCTGTATTAAGAGACCACTCGGGAGAATGCAAAAGTGGTCGCTTACAGCAGGTGGTCCTTTAATACAGGTTCAACGATACAGCTGAAAAATAGTGTGGTCATAGATCGCTGTTATTCTACTACGAGTTAAATGATTGAATCATTAATAATAAATATAAATTTGTTTGATTAAACATGCACATGGTATATATGTTAAAAGGTTGTAGAAATATAGAACATTTTAAAAGTCAGAGTTTATAAAATTCCATTAAAGAATTAAAATTGTCTATGAAAATAATTTGGCACATCAGTAACTCAATAACTTTTATCCGTTCGTGCAAAGTTAAAACTTTCCTTTTAGAAACCATGCTTTAAAACTTTCTTTTAATTATAAAACAACTCAAAAGCTTGTAAAATCGATTTCTATTCACCATTAATTAATAAAACTTTCTTTTAATTATAAAACGACTCTAAAGCTTGTAAAATCGATTTCTATTCACCAATTTAATTAGACAAACCCTCGGGTGTAAACAGCCTTCGATTTATTGTTTACGCCCTAATTTTTAAACCACGTGGTCATGATATGTACACCAGGAACAACAAATCATTTAATAAATTCTAAACCCGCACGAAAATGCCAAAAAGGCAGAAATATTTAAAAAAAACAAAAAACAAACATATTTTTAATTAAAAACGACAGTAATAGAGAAAACATTATTTTGGGCACAAAAAAAATCACTTCCGGTTTGCGTATACGGAAAATGAATGTGAACTTTGGGGAACATCCCCGGTCAGTTTCCCCATTTTTGTTGTAAGCTCATCATGCAAAGAGTTAGTGGTCGTTGAAAAATGTTGAAGAGGTCGTTTGGGAATGCATTTTGGCGGTCGTTGGTCGCGTTATGCATGTGGTCGTTGAATCCAGTTAAAATATATAGTATAAATCGTCGGGGGGAATAAAAGTGGTCGTTTATAGCAGGTGGTCGTTTAATGAAGGTGGTCGTTTAGGCAGGTTTGACTGTATAAGTAAATACTATTGTGTTGGAAGTATATATCATCTGGCTTGTAAAGCTTGGATAGAATTCAAGTTTGAACCGTCAATTAAAATAAGTGAAGCTTTGATTGAGCAAGAGAATAAGATTTAAAATTGAATAATAAAATACATGTGATGATTGAGCTGATTACAACCAATCGCAACAACATGGTCCACTCCAAACCATACAAAAAAAATAAAATAATAATAATAAGACGTTAAACCGGTTGAAGCCGATGATAAGAAAAGTTTGAGGATACCAAAGGGGTAATCAGAATCTGTAAGTCGAAGTCTGAGACAATGCAGTGGCGTAGCTAGACCTGTAACGATGTGGAAGCACAACATTGGGGCGAGGGGTCTGGGGGCCGCTGAAGGCCCCCAGTGGGTCCAGGGCAAAGCCCTGGTAAGGGGTGCCGGGGGGTGAATCCCCCCGTAAGCTCTGAGATTTTAGGAAATAGGCACTGAATTTGAAATAACAAAAAATAACAAAGTTGGTTGGATTTTGTTGGTAAGTTCAAAAGTTTTGCTTCAAACTAAAATAAAACGTGTCATATTTTCCATTAAAGTCGAGCCTGGACCTAAATCGCCATCAAATATGATGAAAATATAAAGTGCATAAATTCGATATATGTGCAGTAATTGTGCAAAGTTTGAATAATGAGGAATGAGAATTATTGGAGTTTAAGATTACACAAATTATGTAACCGTAAGTGTTGTGAACGGACGAACAGACGGAGTGGGAAGGCCACTAGACTTGTTGCTTTTGCTGTTGGCGATGCAGGTAAAAAGAAAATTAACATATTCATGTCTTTATCTCAAACCAAACACACTTGATGGTTTCATTCTACTAATGAATCGGTTACTCCTGATCTTCGGTTTGTGTCGAGAATAAAGATGCAAGTCGACGCTTTTTCTTCAAAGCAAAGCTGTCAATAATTTTCTCAGTATCTAAGTCCCAGTGTTTATAAAGTCTTTCTGTTAGCATCGTGGCTCGGACATAAGTTTTAATTCGCCTCATTACACTGAAGCTTCTCACAGCAGTAGCCGCTGTGACTGTCATGGTAATCAAAATGACAAGACATATATAGATGTTTGGATACATATCATAACTTGTTGCTTGGAGTGTTTCCGATAGATAATAGACGGTTTTGGATCGGAGGCAATATCCCATTTAACAACCCATCTATCTATTTCCTGCCTAAATTCAGAAACGTCTTTTGCTATAAGATCGTCACTAAATGTCTCATATAACTTCCCAGTAAGTTCTCGAGTCAAACCACTCAGCTTCTTTGGAATAAGATACTGCACACAAAAACGGTCCTCGTTGGTAACCAATCGGTTTGTTAACTCCTGAATGAGATGATCTAGAAACGGCAAGTACATTGCCAGTTTCCAGTACTGGATTGGTATGTACATGAAGGGGCCGGAGTAGAGTGGTATCAGTTCAAGAGCTAAATTCAAACGGTATAACGTGAATATTGTTTTATTAAACGTACTTTTCCACGACGTAAAAAAATAACGCAGTACCAATACACAAACTATACACGATTCTTCTATATCTCTATTTATTCTCTGTTGTCGTCCTCTCTCTCTCTCTCTTTGTTTTTTTTTTGTCAAAATGATGTGGAAGCACGTGCTTCCGTGCCTCTGCGTAGCTACGCCACTGCAATGTAATGGCCAGAAAGCCAAATAATAATCTACAAAGCACTACACAGAAAACAAACATGAATCCTACTATATATGATGGAATAACATATCATTGTACATATGTTTTTTTGTTGTTTTTTTTTTATAATAAAAGATGATTATTCATCGGAGTTAATTTTCAACTCATGGTGGTCAGAAGTACAAAACAACTCTGATGGAAAACTCTTTTGAAAATTGAACGGATAGACATTCAATGGTTTTGGCATCAATTTTCAATATTAAATAACCATGATCCTAAGGACAAAATAGAGCTTGATACTGGCGGATGTTTTGATATATACATCGTTTAATGTTATCTACTTCTTTGATGAAGTCGACAATTTATTTTCAACCATTATCTACGATATCAATATCAATATATACGTTTAAAATTATTATCTCGTTTGTTATTGAATCTTCAATTTTGTTGCTCTGTCAATAATCTGTTCATAATCCGAATTTGTCATGTTGATCTTAATAATTGGTTCGTTTAAGTTAATTTGAATAGATTACATAAGATTTCTTACGAACGATGACTCACCATCGATAAAACTTAACTAATGCTGCACCCAAAAAGGAAATGGAGATAGACTGGTCTTAGACAGCACAATAGACATACATGTTGAGCTGTCCGATATATGGTATTATTACTAATCCAAATAAATGTGGTATGATCCTTGATAATGAAGTTGATCAAATTGGATGGCTGTCATTTACATGAAAATAGACTGGTATTAATTGCCTGCATAGTAATCGTATATGTAACTGTCAGATCAATGATAAAACTAATCGAAATAAAATTGGGTTGATCCTTGATAATCAAGTAGATTAAATTGTCCAGCTCTCATGCATGTTCAAAACTTTGTATGGAACGATAACAAGAGTTTGTCATGGAGAGATTGCATACTAGTATCTGTATCTCTGTAACTTGATGGCTGTATATGTGGTTAGAGTACCTCGTTAATAAATCAACGTTAGAGAATACCGAAGGGGCAATCAAAAATGGACAATCCAGAGAAATTGGCAACATAGGGTACAGAAGACGAAGACAAGCAAAACAAGAACACAACCCAATATGTATTTGACACCATGATACGCAAACAGATATATATATAACGTAATAAGACATGCGCCCTCCTACAAACAACTGAGGTAAAGACGAACCCCTCAACATATGTGCGCGTGTCCAAAACCAGGAACTGGATTTCTATCGATGGTAGTGTTTGTGCTTAGTGATGTGAGATGAGGAGTAGTTCTCCGTTTTGTTTGTATTGTTTGAACCGTTGATCATGGCTTGGTTTATGGTCTTTAACGTCAGTTTTAACAATATTTCAGTTATGTCGTGGCGGTCAGTTTTACTGTTTGGGGAAAACGGAATACCCGTAGGAAATACCTACCTGTCGCAAGTCACTGACAAAAGTTATAAATATATCTAATAAACCATGTAAATGCCAAAGCAATGACTAATGAGCTGATATCCTCAGAGACTAATAGTCCACTACCAGAGGTATCGACTGATAGTAATACAATCGTAGATATCAAATTTAGTGCGCACGCTGCGTTTCTGGAATAACCTTCATCAGGTACACTCAAAATCAAAAGATTGGAAAGCCACATAATCTAAAGTTTTGGGAGCAATAAAACCAAAGGGCATAAACAGATAGCCAGAATCTATATCTGTGATAATATTTAGAGAAATTATAACAGAATATAAATTAATTTTAGAATCACATGTCATTTTATACGTGTTTTGATTGGTTTAAAAAGTTGAGGTTATTTGTCAATGTACGGAATCGAAAAATAGACGTCGTTCTCAAGGCGTCGCGTGCCGTTGACATCAGGTGATTTTCTTTAAATGAGACACCTTTGGGGCTATTTAAATTTATTTCCGATTATTTGCCTTATTTTGAAAAAATAAATATATTTTTCAATATCATAGCAAAAAAAGTTTGAATTAATTTATAAAGATTGATCGAAATTATTTGTTCGGTTCATTCGAAATAACCTCAATCAGGTTGTACACATCCTTGCGTAACCGTTATTTCTTCATGAACTGAACAAAAATTGCGATCAATCCTTAAATAAAGTCGTCAGAAGAAAGTTTTTTTTTTATTTTTATATTTATTGACACCGTGATGCACGATCAACGGTTCAAACAATACAAAAAAAGCGAAGAACTACTCCTCACCTCACATCACTAAACACAAAAATTACCACCGATAGAAATTCAGTTCCTGGTTTGGGACACGTCCACACCCGTGTGTTCGTCTTTACCTCCAGATGTTTGTAGTAGGGTGCATGCCGTATTTATGTAATGTTATTTGTGTTTGTTTGCGCATAGTGGTATCTAACACATATTTTGTTGTGTTTTTGTTTTGCTTGTCTTCGTCTTGTGTACCCCATGTCGACAGTTTCTCTGGATTGTCCATGTTTTGCTTGTCTTCGTCTTGTGTACCCCATGTTGACAGTTTCTCTGGATTGTCCATGTTTTGCTTTCTCCTTCGGTGTTCTCTAACGTTTGTTATCTTTATTGGCGATAGATATCATAATCATATTAACAACAGAGAGATTGTGTTCCTATTAAATGGTATAACACCGCCACAATTTTGACTCAGATTTCCAGCGCCATATTTCGTGGAATTATTTGTTGTCAATGATTTGAGGTAAGAGGTGATTGTTCGCTTTATTGATATTGCTAGAATTGCTTACCATCATTGTTTAATCCTTTTTTTTTTCATACCTGAATCAGATTTATTGTTGTACAATTGAAACGTAACTATCTATACGATTTAATAAAAACGTAGATATCAAATTTAGTGCGCACGACGTGTTTCTGGAATAACCTTCATCGCGTACGCTCAAAATCAAAACAAATGAAAAGTCAAATAATTTTCAAATATTAATAAAAACAAGAGGCCTAAGTAGGATAGCAAAATAGGCTAATGTGACCTATGACTGAGAACCTTAATTGTAGGCTAATGTGACCTATGACTGAGAACCTTAATTATAGGCTAATGTGACCTATGACTGAGAACCTTAATTATAGGCTAACGTGACCTATGACTGAGAACCTTAATTATAGGCTAATGTGACCTATGACTGAGAACCTTAATTGTAGGCTAATGTGACCTATGACTGAGAACCTTAATTGTAGTAGTAATTACATTATTTAGGAGCTATTGAATAAAAATGTCAATAATAAATATACCAGTATCTAATGAACTATGTCAGTGCCGCCACACAGACCACTTGGAGGAGGACACTTTTGAGGACTACTAGTCCACCAGGAGATGTATCCCCAGTAATAGTAATACAAACGTAGGTATCAAATTTAGTGTGCAGAAAGCTGATTGGTCGTCACCGTGGGGATGTTGATGTTGATACATCCGGAATTTCCGATGTACAAATATGGTTGAAATATTAGAATGTGGACCTGTTCCCTTAAGTTGAATACGGTAATTAATACAGGGAGTTTCTAGCCACCTGGTATCACTTCCGGTTAGAACTTTTTCATTTGTGGTGTGTGCTTTTGTATTTTTACTGCTTTTATATCCAAACAGTTCCATTGGTCGAAGATAAACGTCTTGGTAAATACGTTTTCAATTTCAATTATCAAATGAAACTTTCCTTTATTGAATATCGAATAAACTGGAATCCTGTATAAACCGAAAAATAAAGTCCCAATGTAGGAAATCATTGTATATTTATTCTTTATAAACCGAACGCAAAAGTTGATCCCAATGAAGTTCTGTTTAGACAGGTTTCACTTTACTTCTAGTAAAAATACAATTAACGACTACGGTATTTGAAAGAATAATTTGTAATATTTGACCATTTCACACAGAAAGTCCCATCACACAAGTCGACATTGATTACAGAAAAATAATCCACATGGACATTTTTTTTTTAATAAACATTTTAAATGGCATCAAACTTACTTGTAATGATTGCTGAAATGCACGCATTGTGACCATATAGGTCATTATACAGGAGTATCAAATCCCATCATCATCCATCGGATAAGAAAATAATTGGTTTCTAAAAAAAACTTAAGACCTATTAGTGTTTCCCGAAATAAAACAAAATGACTAAGACAATCATTATCATGATGGTGATATAATGCAGTTAGATCATAACAGTTTCAGGATCAAATTTAAATTGACTATCGTGACGGTTTAATATCACTTATGTTCACTGACGGATAATGAATAGTTGAGTAAAACGGTTGAATCTCGAACCCTTTCGATATCCGTGACAATATTTAAAGAAAATATAACAGAACATAAAGTCGTAAAAAGAAAGTTTTATTTTTATATTTATTGACACATGATGCATAGTCAACGATACCAAAGGGGTAAACAGAACCCGTAAATCAAAGAAGGACAGACAATACAATGACCAAAAGATACCAAAGGGGTAAACAGAACCCGTAAATCAAAGAAGAACAGACAATACAATGACTAAAAGATACCAAAGGGGTAAACAGAATCCGTAAATCAAAGAAGAACAGACAATACAATGACCAAAAGATACCAAAGGGGTAAACAGAACCCGTAAATCAAAGAAGGACAGACAATACAATGACCAAAAGATACCAAA
>MJUT01055451.1:653349-687640 GCA_002080005.1 Gigantidas platifrons
AAAAAGGGACTCTATAAAAACATATTTTTATGAGAGAACTGCAGGTGGTCCCAAAGCAACATCTTTTTATCCAACAATAAAGCCAGTTTTGTCTGGTAAAACAAAGAATTCAAACAATAACATAGTTTTATGTGAAAATGATAGCATTGTAAATGACCAACAAGAGGTTTCAAAATTTTTTTAATGAATTTTTTATTAATGTTGCTAAAGATATTGGAGATAAATCAATTAAAATAGATAAAGAACATCCAAGTGTAATGAAAATCTCAGAAAACAATACTATCAATAACGAACTAAATTTTAAGCATGTTTCTGAAGAGTTTGTGACTAAACAAATAAATAAATTAAATGTTAAAAAAGCTACAGGACATGATGGCATCTCCCCAAAGATATTAAAAATGGCACAGCAGGAAATAACAAACCCAATTACTAAATTAGTCAACAAATCTATAGATTCTTCGATATTTCCTGCAGATCTAAAAGCAGCTCAGGTATCTCCTTTATATAAAAAAAATAACACTCTCGAAAAAGGAAATTATAGACCAGTCAGTGTCCTACCCTGCATTTCTAAGATCTTTGAGCGTGCCATTCATGACCAATTAATGGAATTCCTTGAGGACCACTTTCATCCAATGCTCTCAGCCTTCAGACCTGGTTTTGGATGTCAAACTGCCTTGTTAAAAATTGTTGAGGATTGGAAACGTGCTTTGGATGATAATAAATATATTGCGGCAATTTTAATGGACCTTTCTTAGGCATTTGACTGTTTACCTCATAACTTACTTTTACTAAAACTAGAAGCTTATGGTTTAAATAAAAAATCTCTAAATTTATTAAAAAAATTAATTGGAAGAAAGAGAGCAGAGGGTGAAGGTGGGGGGTACTTATAGTGAGTGGGATCAACTTCTCAAAGGTGTGCCACAGGGCTCTATTTTAGGTCCTGTCCTCTTTAACGTTTTTATTAACGATATATTTCTTTTTGTAAAAGATAGCACAATATACAACTATGCTGATGACAATACAGTGTCCAATTGTGATAACGATATTGATGTTGTAACAACAACTTTAGAAAATGATAGTATGGAACTAATAAATTGGTTTTCACTCAATCTTATGAAAGCTAACCCTGACAAATTTCTGGCGATAGCCATTGGAAAAAAAACGAAAAGTCAAAATTTATCTTTTAATTTGAGTGGAAACAAAATTGTATGTGAAGATAATGTAAAATTGTTGGGAGTCACTATTGATTCTGATTTGAATTTTGATAATCATATTTCGGAAATTTGTAAAAAGGCTTCCAGACAATTAAATATTTTAAAAAGAATTGGTAAATATATGAACAGATTGGGAAGACTGACATCTTACTATTCGTTTATCCTTTCAAATTTTAATTACTGCCCAGTGATATGGCACTATTGTTCGGAAAAAAATTCAATTAAAATGGAAAAAATCCAAGAACGTGCATTACGGTTTATTTATGAAGAGTATGATTCCTCTTATGAAGATTTACTTCAAAAATCCAAATTACCATCATTGAAGGTTCGGCGAATAAGAACAATTGCAATCGAAACTTTTAAAATAATATATAGAAAGAGTCCACAATATTTACATGATCTTATAGATATTAAAGCCCAGTTTTATAATTTCAGGTCAAAAAATACCACAGCTATGCCTAGAGTAAGGACCACAAGGTACGGGATAAAATCTTTTAGATACAATGTTGCACAAATCTGGAATGAGCTACCAAACCATTGTCGCCAAGAGTCCTCTTTCGTTCAATTCAGAAAAATTATACAAACATGGGATCCAGTTGGTGGCTCATGCCAGTGCAGTGCATGCTTGTAACTGATTTTATTTTTATTTTTTTAGCTCATGCCTGCTGCGTTACTGCTTGCTCCTTTTAGTTAGCATCCTTTTTTATTTTTAGTTCATTATGTTTTAGTTAGCATCCTTATATTTTTAGTTGATGTTTTTACTTTAGCTTTCATTCTGATTTCTAGCTTGATTTTATACTGCTTTTCTTATCAGCATGTTTGTGTATCAAGTATTATGTGCATATGTATGGCTTTTTAAAATAGTATGTTTTATTTATTTATATGTGCTGTATGTTGTATGCATGTTTGTGTATCAAGTATTTATGTGGATAAGTATATGGCTTTATGCTTTTAAATTATTATGTGCTTTTTTTTATATGTGCTGTATGTTGTATGCATGTTATGTCATGTATGTGTTGTTCAATGTATAGTCGAATTTAAAAGCTCATTAGAGCTTGTGTTATGCTTGTTATACATGTTTCGACTTTAAATAAAACTTATTTATAATGCTCGTAATCGCTTACATAGTTCTTTTAATTTTTATTATAATTTGTTGTTTGGATACTTACGAAACTAAACACGAAAACTAATATGGTCTTAGGTCGAATGACTTAATACCTGCTTATTTTGTAACTTAAGGAGCTGTAATTGGTCTAACAAATATCTAATTTGTAGATAGTCCTGTTTACTGGAATCATACGCTCGCTTCTATTATAAAGTCGACATTTAAGGTTGTTCATTTTATATTAACTATGTACAATATGTGTATGTTTAGTTTAATGTAATTACTACAATAATGGACAATCAAGTGAACTTTATTTTTGTTTTATTAATCTGTCAACAAACCTTGATTAAAATAAAAACTAATAAACCATGTCAGTACAAAAGCACTGACTACTGGGTGGATGATATACGACTAAAAAACCATGTCAGTAGAAAAGCACTGACTACTGGGTGGATGTGGATGATATACGACTAATAAACCATGTCAGTACAGAAGCACTGACTTCTGGGTGGATGTGGATGATATATGACTAATAAACCATGTCAGTACAGAAGCACTGACTACTGGGTGGATGATATACGACTAATAAACCATGGCAGTACAGAAGCACGGACTTCTGGTGGATGTGGATGATATATGACTAATAAACCATGTCAGTACAGAAGCACTGACTACTGGGTGGATGATATACGACTAATAAACCATGTCAGTACAGAAGCACGGACTTCTGGGTGGATGTGGATGATATATGACTAATAAACCATGTCAGTACAGAAGCACTGACTACTGGGTGGATGATATACGACTAATAAACCATGTCAGTACAGAAGCACGGACTTCTGGGTGGATGTGGATGATATATGACTAATAAATCATGTCAGTGCAGAAACACTGACTACTGGGTGGATGATATACGACATATGCAAACACGAATTACAGTCCAAAACCCATTATATGTTGCATTTTGCTTGTTAGAAGAATAAGATGACCATTGTGATATTAACATCGTCTAAAATTTAGTTATCCATTTCTGGTAGATTCCATTAGTGAAATAAAATCTAGACCTGAAACAGATGCTGATTATCTGTATGATATATACCAACAATTATCCTATAAGTCTGAACACAAGTTAGAAAATCACAACTTATTTATCAACAAATATGAACAATCAATTTTACGCACCATGTTCGTTCATAACTTCTCCACGCCATGAATCAGAATAGTTACAATTTTTTTTATATTATTGTATAGCATCTATTGAATAACGGAACTACTTATATTCCCTTCTGGTACACCCAATTAACGCCGGTAGTTATTAAGGTTTCATGTTGCTCATTTTCTGTGTAATGTTTTGAGAGCCATTGATTGTTTTTTTCCTGTTTTTTTTCTTTTGTCATTTGTATTGTCTGTCCTTCGATTTACGGCTTCTGATTAACCAGCCATTTTAATATCTTCAAACATCTCTTACAGCACGTTTGTTATATTAAGAATGTTTAGCACATTGATCGTTTTTAGATAAATATCGTCTTTGTAACATGAATGCATTCTTTTCCTTTGATCTTTGTATGGTCTATATACAAGAATGTAAGCAACAGCTACATGTAAGAACTATGGAATAATACGAGATATTGCACACTTTAAATCTGGGCTGTAGTTTTATTACACTCAGAGAGCCCTGCAATAATAAACTACCTAGATGTGATATTAACATGGCTTCATGTTACAAATCATTTATACCACGGTTTTCCGAGTTAAAAGGTTAAACAATGTCCCGTTTCAATTGTGTTTGGTGGTTTCTTTTTTTAACAGATTTAGTCATAAATTGGAATCCATAAAATCACAGCACACAAGTTAGCAGTCGGGGGAGCGATAGTAGTTCCTTTTGGAATTCCAACAATTCGGTCAAATTTGATTGGTCAATCATAAGTGCTATCTTACATTATTGTGTGTATTCAAGTGCATTTGCAAGATCATAATTTTAACGTCACTGAAAAAATATTTGTACTCGTTACACCATATGCAGTCACAGCTAGTTTTACAGAAGCATGATTTATCTATATAAGAGAAGTTTCAGTGGAAGAGTGGTATATACAAGGAAGAAATAGAATAACTGTAATCAGAACTAAACGGACAATAACAATGGCGGCACAAGGGGACGTAATGCGTTTGAAATCACTCTGACCCGATAGTATTCAATATCAGAGTCAGTTCGCTGATATTGAGATCAAAGGGATAATGTCTAAATTACATAAAGTGAGAGCAGTAGAACGTTAAAACGTGAAATAAAAACAGAAAACACGAAGGATCGCAGAGCGAAAATAAAAATAAAAATTGACCAATTATCATGCCTTTACTTCACGTGATAATTCCTCTTTTTATTACTTAGAGGCGAACCTTGTGTGACACTCTTACATACTTACCACTTCTAGAAATAAATCCAGTTAAAATGTTAGACAGTCTGGTCGTTTACCTTTGTCATTTGTTTTTTAATTTATTTTTGATGGTTGATAGTGTAATTTTTAGATTCATCGTGGCGGGTTGTCATTTTAAAAACTCATTTTGCAGTTGTTAGCTGCGAAACAATAGGTCAAAGGAATGATTTTTGTAACAAAAAATACAAAATTTCGGATGTAACCTAATTAAGGTTAAGTGGAAGAGGTCCAGCCATAAATCAACGTATTCTTCTAATGTACACTTTCCTGGCTCATGCATTTTACCAAAAATCGCTCACCCATTCTCTCATTTGAGAAAATCATCTCATTATTTCGAAATCCCCGTAGAACGGAAAATAATAATGTACATGATTGATTGATTGATTGATTGATTGATTGATTGATTGATTGGTGTTTAACATCAACTTAGGCAGTACCTCAGTGATATCGTGGTAATATACAAGAAGGTTGTTCAAAGTTGATTGAGAACAATTGGAAGGAAAATTAAAAAAAAAACGGATAACACGTTGAACGAGAAATAAAATATGACAAACAAATGCACGAAAATAACCCTGTACACAAATATACTAGTCTCAATAAAGACCAGGAAGTCAATAAAAAATCCAAAAATAAACAGTTCTATCATGTTAATTGATTTTTTATAGAAAACATCAATGCTAAGTTACCGTTTCAAGGTAGTTAATCAACACATTAGTATTAGTACACTTAATAAAGGATGCATAACATCAACGATGAAATTCGGTAATACGGCCATATAACACGTAAAGATGCAATAAAGGAAGTAGGTTATTATAAAAATTCTGTAATAACCGGTTTGGAAACTATGTAACAAAGTAGTAAAACAGACAATCAATTCCGCAGAGTGTTATTATATTTTAATTTAGCATTAGTTTGTGTCATTGATGGAACACCATTTAAAGAACAGTGCCTATCTCCGCTTAAGTTGTGAGTTCGAACCCCATTCATGGCGAGGTGTACTGGATACAACATTATGTGATAATGTTTGTCAGTGACTTGCGACAGGTCGGTGGTTTTCTCCGGGTACTCTGGTTTCCTCCACCAATAAAACTGACCGCCACGGCGATATATATAACTGAAATATTATTGAAAGTGGCGTTAAATACCATAAACCTAACCTAACCATTGATGGAAAACCATTTATAGAATATTTTGAGAAAATCTTGTCTGTTTTATCACATACGAGCAAATTCCTTCAACTTAGCTCAAACGTTGACATGTTTGAACATCTGTGATCTGTAAAAATCCCCAGAATCAGATTACATTTCGATCAGGAAGTAATTTAATGTGAAGTAAATAAATGTATTTAAAATAATTAAAGAAAATGAAACAACATGTCAACATTTAATTGACTTCTCATCATTCAAACACACACTATAGCAAATATTTATATACCATGTTTAGAAAAGATATCTGAGACCCGCTAATCTCGGTCACGGGTCTAATGAGCGTCCTGATTGGATGATCGAATTAAAACACACTGACCCCGCATGCTTTAGCAAGGTTACTCAGGTCAATAGTTTATAAATATAGAATCTGGAATATTGTTGATCATTGATTTAAACGGGGAAAAAAGGGGGGTGTGAATTTTACAATTAAATAAATGTTATGTTTCGACAATTTAAAGAGAAAAATAAAAATTTGTTGCAACTAAAGCTTAAATCAGCGTTAAAAATTGAACAAATATCAGTGGTTTTGTAAATGAGATTTATTTTAAATAGGAAATTTGAATTTATTATTCACTAATAATATTTTTGGATTAGATTTAGCGGAAGTTTTCAAATAAATTGAGTTTAAGGTGGAAGATCTATGTTTTTCACTCACTGGGTTAATGGTAAATATAGACTTATTACAGTCCTTTTATCAATATACTACTGAACTAAAAAGTTTAAACATTGTATCCAATATTTGCTAATAATAAGCAGTTATGGACATTATGGACATTATGATCTTCCGTTACGGACATTACTAACACATGTAAACAGATATATAGCGTATTTCGAAGCATCTCTTTTTATTAAAAAAAATATTTCGATTTGATCCGAAGTCGAAAATCAATAATTGTTAAAGCTCTGCCTGATTACGTTTTCTGGCAATGAACTCACAAAACATAAAAAGTTATCTTTTTTGTTTGTTTTGTTAATGGGTAAGTTGGCCATTGCCCTACCTGGACCAACGATTTACGTTAATCAATATTCTCTTACCATGTTGAAAATGGCGGTAAACACCACAACCTTATTCATACCCCTTGATTTATTCAAGTATAGTTTTTTTGGCTGTCAAGAAAAAGAAACCAGTGTGAATGAAGCTAGACCCATGAGGCCACAATTCTAGCTCGTCGAAACTGCTAGCCCGCAATTCTAACGACTGCGTTCGACCACTCGTCTCGAGAATGCTTTATATAATCATATTGTGCTGTTGCAAATTTATTATATGTTTTATGAATAACCTTGTAACATAGTAACATATTTGCAAACACATAGTCTGTGTACATAGCGCACAAAGGAATATATTAACCACTCAGAACTCAATGTCATGTGCAAGCTAGGTATAAGAACATACAAATCAAACAACGAGATTCAATTTCCCGTCTGAAGCTCTTATCTATACCTATCATATGACATTGAGTCATGTGTGGGTAATTTCCTTGTTTGTCCGTTACTTTGGCCTATGTGTTTTAACTGTAAGGAAAAAGAGAGGGAATTTTTTCGGAAGTTATGGCGTTTTCCGTACATGCGAGAAGTTCCAGCTCAGGTTTTACCCTGGAAGCTCTTATAAATAGATAGCATATGACATCGAGTCCTGGATGGGTTATTCCTCGTTTGCCTGTTACATAGCCATTTGTGGAATATTTGTTCAACTGTAGGAAAAGGGAGCTTCTTTCGGAAGTTATGGTGTTTCAATCTGATTAAAATCATCTGTTTCAATACGCTACGCTCCAGGCGACCGTTTCACTAAAGGTCGTAAGTCTTAAACGTAGACGTAAGTGTACTCTTAAGAGTTACGACCGTTTCACTAATAGTTAGGATTGACGACTTACGATTAAAAGTGATCGCAAAGTTAAGAGTGGTGGAAGGTACTCGTAAGTCGTAAATCGTAAACCTATTTTTGAAGAGAATAATTGCTATCTATATTTTTTTTTAATATGCACATTAATCAAATGAAGCAATCAATAAATATTAGATGCACGCAACATTTTTTATATTTCGAGAGCCATAAAAAATCATTAAAACAGTTACACATTATTGTTTGTTTCAGTGTACTTTCTATCAGTTTTGCATTTACAATATCAACATATTTTATTAACTAGTGTATGTACCTAGATGAAATTTCAAGAAAACAATGATGTCGGATGCATGTGCAAACAATGGTTCAAAAATAAAGTTAAGCACAAAAAGAGGGCACATTACATTTCCGTGGATTTGGGGATTAACAGGTATCACTTTTGCACGGAGAAAGAGCATTACAATTTGCCCGTAAAATATACCTGAGACTTTTTTTGTTTTTACATTTGCGCGGATTACCTGTTATTTAGAATATATTTGATTTACTCATAACATTTCTGCATTTTGCAGCATGACTGACGATGCAATATGGATTATTCGCCTCTTTGATCAGCCTTTAAAATGAAAACAAAAAATATAAGAATAAAATCTATACAAATATATGAAATATAAATAAAAAAAAAATAATGGAACATACAAGTATAAAATTATTTTTTTTTAAGGCAACAGATATTTTAGCAGTCCAAATGTTAAAATTCATTGATAGTTTTTATTGATTATATAAAGCGTTAAACACTCACTATAAATATAAATCAACAGTACATGTACATGTTAAGGTTTGATATTGTAAGATGTGTATTTTTGTTGTTTTATGTGTTGTTGATGAAACATATTATTTTATATGCGTGAATATAGTGATACAATAAAACTACTCAAATCCTACCCCCCCCCCCCACCATGGTGGGCAGGGATTACAGATTAAGTAATTTCTGGCTGGCGAAAGAAGTCAATAAAGATTTAAAAAAAGAAGTTGCTGCATCAGTGTTTATAAAAACCATAAAATATTATGAAAATACGAATTGTACTTTAAAGAAAGTTTTAAAAAAAATCCGCACAATTGTCATGTGTTGAAGTTCTTCACGTAAGTGTAGGATTTTTTTTTCGCGCAAATGAATTGCCCCGCAAACGGAATATCAGTGCAGAATGTGAATGTATTGCCAAATATATATGTTCACATTTTTGAAATTTCCCCTTACATATAGCATGAAATTTGTTAAAATATATTCCATAAAAAAAATTTCTCTCAAATTTCGGTAAATTTTACACTTAACATTTTTTTCCTGATAGCTTTGGTTTATTCATTTAAAAATCACTTTAGAGTTTTATAATTAGTTGAATATTAAAAATGTATTTAAACACATTTAAAATATGATTATCAATGTAATCAGCTTTTGATTATATTTTTTTGGTGTTTTAACGCCACTTTCAGCAGTATTTAAACTATATCGGCTGCGAGTCGAGTGCACCCTTTTTGTAATTTACAAAGCCGGGCGCGAACCCACTCCGTATTGGTGATAGGGTTGTACGAGTTGTTAGATCCAACGATCTAACTCATTGAGCCACCCGGGACCCTAATCAGCTTTTGAGCTGTTGGGTTTATATATAAAATATATGATACAATATATCTTTTTACCTCCATTATAGGAGATGTTACTTGTCGCAAGTCGTAACTCTTAAGTTTATGACTAGTTTAGTGAAACGCACGTATACGTGCACGTAAGGAAATCTTAAGAGTGATCTTAGACTTACGATTTACGATCACTTTAAAGTGAAACGGTCGCCTGGAGCGTAGCGTATTGTAAGATGATTTTAATCAGATTGATGGTGTTTAGCGTATGGAGAGGTTCCTGGCTAGTGATTTTGGAAGCTTTGTCTATACCTATCATATGATGATATTGAGTCATGGGTGGGTAATTTCTTGGGGCAATAGTTGTTGTCGTGGGTAACAATAAACTTACGATTACCCGAATATCCAGTCAAATAAGTGGGTTTTTTTTCTATTATACCGAACAGCATAATTTAGACTATTATATCATGCACAGACACTGCACATGCTTGTTGTTGTCGTCTGTAGATTTCTTTTTTAGTTTGACATAGGAAAAATTCCGAAAATTTTGCATGTCCATTACCGTGTTTCCTCCAGTAAATCAAGAGTATTCAAAATTCCGCGAAAATATATCGCGTCTCCGGTGAATAGCATATATATGACTGGTGAATAATTCATGACACGGTTTAACCAGTAAATACAATATTTATTAGCATGTCTTATTAATCAGAAAACTTCAACTGGGGTATAATAATATTATAAAATAGCTGTCAAGATAAATAACATCAATTAAAAAAAGATCATATTCCATTATCTTTCCATCTAAGATGATTTTCTTCCATACTCTGAATTAGATGGCGATGATGGTTTTTATTTCTTTAAATATGGATTGAGGCTACTTTTTGTTTACGTTTGTTAATTTTGACTTGTGACTTATTTCTAAGCATACCATGATACTTATACTTGTCAGCTGACAAGTAAAATGTAAAATTATGAAATTATTTAAAGCTGTTGCATAATTTGTGTATATATTTTTAATTATTTGAATAATCTTATATACAGTCAAATCTGCCCATGCGGTCACCTCAATTAAGCAGTCGCCTGTATTAAAAGGTCACCTTTTTGTTGTCGTGTCATAGAATAATTCATATGAATTACACCTCTTTTAAGAAGTCACCTGTCTTATAAGGCCACTTTTGCTTTGTTCCAAAGGTGACCTCTTAATACAGGTTTGACTGTATATATTTATCATTTTCAAAGTAAAATAGTAAATTAATTTTGTATTGAATATTATTGATATTCTCAACGTGCAGATATTAATTATTAAATCCTTATTCCTGACATTGAGAATGCAAAATGGCAGGAAACTCTGAAAATATTTATAAATGAAAATCTTTTACCTTCAATAACAAAAGACGGCATCAATTAGAAATAAGTTTATGGATGATATGTAAAATTGTATGTTGTTCGCTGTATAATCGCTCTAAAATGTTCAAAGTGTCAATGGAAACAATTGTCATATGCAGGTCAAGCGGAATGGTTAAAGTACACATCAATGGTTTTACTCAATATCACTATAATGCAATCTAAAACACTACAAGTAATGAATATTGGTTTTTTTTAAAATTAAAAATGAGTTGTTTGCAGCAGTTTAAGTTGTAATCTAGATAGAAGTAAATAATATCTTTAACCTAATAATTATCTAGATCCTTATTTAGATCTAGCTAATATTTATCAACATAGTAATCACAGGGTTTGATAACTAGTCACCTCGAGCTCCTGGTTAGTGCCGGACACGATTTTTCAATACAAGGAAAGCAAGATTAATGACAATACCCATACATAGTACACATATTATTTTATCTACAAAATATTTTTTCAAGGACTGAATTTCCGTCCTTGGTTTTATCAGACATATTATTTTTTATAGCTAGTGAGTGGTTGTTGTTTAACACAATTATTAACTCACAAGTTAAGGTAATTTTCAATGAGATGATGATGAGGTCCGCTTTGTATTAAACCAACAGTAGGCTTATTTGGCTATTTATAGTGCTAGCTCACTGAAACAACATCCCACAAATAGCCATATCACCCCACTCTGACATATTATCATGATTCCGAGCCAACCAGTCCTTGTTCCTTCTCCTTAATGCTGTGTGATTAGCGGAGAATCAACAAATACCAACAGCATAGTTTTTGGTTTGATCTGATCGAATCTCAAACCCACGATCTACAGCACTCAAGGGAGCTAACCATTACACCATCTATGCGGTTTATTGTTTTATATGTTTCTGGTTTTATGAAAATGGATAACCGATTTAATACGTCAAAACTACTAAATTTTCTAATTGAATTTTAAAACAAATTAAGATCGTTTTTAATTTAGGAGAAAATGTTGCATGAATATTAATAAGATATCATTGTATATAATTCTTAAAATATAACGATGTATTCATGGTGTTGTGCATCGTTCGTCAACATGTTAAATAATAAAATATGCATCTACAAAGATAAAATGTCAATTAGAGCTAACAGTACAAAATCGCAATCCGCATAGACAAGCTAATTATTAAAATCAAAGCTGACATGACAACGGAGTACGGACAACACCAACTCTCACACAAAATAATAATTAAACGGGCCTAATCTTTGCCTGTTAGAAATACAGGGAAACAATCGTTTGTGTCGGTTCATTGTTCTCTGGAAATGTTTGGACGTGAAATCAACAAGGACAAGAGGAACTGTGATCGAAAACCGAATTATTATATCTTAATTATTCCCCCGTTTGAAATATTGGATACAATCGCTCCTTAGGGGTATGGATATGACAAGTATTTCTGCATAAATAACCTGTGTATGTTACTTTTTCAGCAGCTATACTAGCCGGATGAAATTTGATTTAGTCATTTTACAGACAAATAATTAACTGATATAGGACGAAATGTGATTTTGTCTTTTTACAGACAAATATCCGATATATTTGACTTTTTTCCTATTACAAGATTTGAAGTCATATTACTCAAATGTTAAGGGGGACCCGGATGGCTCAATGAGTTAGGTCGTTGGACCTAACAGCTCATACAAGCCTATCACCAATACGGCGTGGGTTCGCGCCCAGCTTTGTAAATTACAAAAAAGGGTGCACTCGACTCGCAGCCGCAAGTGATAAAGTTAACCAGTTGCTCGCCCAGGGTCGGTGGCTCTCTCCGGGTACTCCGGCTTCCTCCACCACTAAAACTGGTCGCCATGATATAGCTGAAATATTGCTGAAAGTGGCGTTAAACACCAAACTTCAAATTCAAATGTCAAGGGAATACCTAAAATTGCAGTCTTCCTGTTATTAGTTAGGTTAATGGTGTTTAACGCCACTTTCAACAATATTCCTGTTATTATGGTATGCGACTTTCAGATTAGTTGACACTAGGTAAAAACAAATTATAATGTGCCATCCAGTTAATTCTTCTAACCATCCCAAATACCGCATCCTTTCTAAACAATGTTAACAACCACTTGTTAGACAAGAGAACATAATTGTGGCTAAAGCTTTCTAAAACGGAACCACACAAGATAATTATGTCCAGTACAGTACAAATGGATTGATCTGGTACATGTAATTAAGAATATTTTCTAAGCTTGACAAGATTCATAAAGTTGATATTGGTCCTGAATTGTCATTCAGTCCTTTCATAAGTGGGTTCTTAACACAAGATGCCAAGGAAAACAAACTTCGTAGTTTGATATCAGAAAATTAATAATAAATATATGGATATCTTCACATATTACGTTTCAGGTTAACCCATAAAGGCAGATGTCTTGGATGAAACCTTTTGAACTAGCCTATCCAACAAACACCCATGTATGATTTTTGGTATATTAAAGGAAAAGGCCAGTCAGTTGAAAAGTTGTTTTAGAACCAAGACGTAAATCAGTTTACGGACATGGATAAATCTGAATGCCCCTGATGCATAGCAAAAAAAAAAGGGGGGGGGTACAAATATAATGGTTGATACTGTGATTGCTGAGCTAGAAATTTTATATTGTCACTCAATTCTTCAGTATCATAGATACACATACTTTTTATTTTTATACATGTATGACCAAATTTAATTCCTACAATTTTAAGATAAATAATTAACTTCTGGTCTCTCACCCAAGCTATTGTCTTTGGATGTTTTTGAGTAAACTTCTGGTCTCTCATGGAGCTATTAATGTGTTAGATTTTTTTGACTAATTTATATCAAATCCATTATTGGTAGGAATATTAATGGTGTGTTTGTTTTATATTTCTATGCTAATGGTTACAACCAAGAGGGTTAGGGCTATGGTGTTTAATGCCACTTTCAACAATATTTCAGTCATATCGTTGCGGAAAGTTTTATTGGTGGAGGAAAACCGCAGTACCGTGAGAAAACCACAGACTTGCAGCAAGTCACTGACAAACTTTATCACATAATGTTGTATCGAGGACACCTCGCCTGAGCTGAGCGGGATTTGAACTCACAACATTAGTGGTGATCGTCACTGATTGTACAGGTAGTTGTAAATCCACCTACCATACGATCACGACCACCACAGCCTCTATGTTACAACCAAGATTCTACCTTCTTAGGTAGTACTCAGTCAACTATGATAAGGTCCTTGACTAAGAGCCTTCACTGATCCTACTATTGTACTATCCATGTTTATGCTGGCATTATTTTGTGATGGTGTGTTGTCTTTAGAGAAGCAAATCTGGTTGTTTTTTGTTGTTTACTCACTTTTGTTTGGTCACTATCTAGATATCAAGAGGGGACAGGTTGGGATCTATTAACCCACATTTGTGTGTCTATTGCCAGCCATGATCTAGATTTACACCAGGTTCAGCTGTTGTCATTTCTGTGTTTAGACATGTCATGTTTGATAGAGTAGTAGTTTTGTTGATGTGCTTGGTAAATATTGACAACAATTAAATTACAGTTTTAACATTTTATTTTCAATAGTGAATATCAGCCTGACTCTACAGATAAAAGAATCACATGGGAGATCTGATAATAGGCTAGTAGAAATATTTTATTTCTTCTTTTCATATTTGAATATGGCACTTGTTGGACCCTTTTAGTTGAGTTTATCTCGGAAACCACAATAAATAAATAAATCTGTCATCATGGTACTGGAATCTCCCAGCACAATCAATTTAAACAAACAAAAAACTTGCATCAAAATTGCATGAAATATAAAACATTCTATATATCTTACGAATGTGTAAAATTTCAGATTTTGGACTCTTCTTTCTTTTAAATAAAATACTAGTAGTTATTATATAGATAGGTGTGAATTATGGGGATTTATCTGTGAAATAAATTCCGGTATTTCACATGTGAAATATCAGTTTTTTCCCGCCGGAACTACTTTTGCAAAACTATAAGTGTGATGGTTACGTCCCTTGTTGTGCAACGGTGAATACACATACGATTGTAAGCTGAAACAATTCCGCGAAATGTTATTGATGACTTTGGCACATAACCAAGATGACGTCATTGACGTCATATGAAGAATTGCAGTTTGAAACGTAAAGATTAGACACTATTTGGCTTCGTATACGCTTCAATTGTGATTTAATTTAACTAAAATAAGCTTTCAAGGTAAGCATTTTAATTATTTTTGTACATTGTTGTAAATATGAAAAATAGGATTTCACATTTTCAAGATGGCAGATCTATCCTTCCAACTGAACCCTGTAGTAATAGTATCATTGCTCGTAGATTCACACGCGTGCAATCAAATATACAAATAAAAAAAAATATATATAAGAAATTTTGAAAGTCTATATAATAAACAGTATAACTAAATCATACATTTTGAATATCAAAATAAGACCACTCGTGACCGAATACGCATTAACGATTAAACTCGTGGACGGAACAAGTTCCGCCCACTCGTTTAATCCTTATGCGTACTTCGGTCACTCGTGGTCTTGTATTGATATTCAAAATCTACGATTAGTTATACTCTATTTACTTTTTTTTTATGGTCCATCAATATTCCATAAAGATTATCATTTTGCAAAAATCTGCTTTAAAAATTTGATGAAAAGAAAAGATCCTATTTTGAAATCCCTCCCCGTTTTGGTCACCTGATGTCAAAAACGGTAATAGTTACATAATAAAAGAGCCGCCTAGCGCATGAATACACGACGTATCCCCCCGCACTTGCATAATATTTAGTTTTATATATTTATAGAAAGCAGCCTTGCAGTCTTAATGTATAACATACTTACAAGCCACATGCAAAGATTATTCAAATCTATCCATGTTTACTAAAGTTATCACGTAAACAAGACACAATTCTCAAAATTGGTAATTTTTCAACCAAAAACTAACATTTTCCCCCAAAACCCTCACTTCAAATATTTCCATTTTAGAACCCATCCAAGATAATGATAATTACAAGCTACTTGCAAAATCTTATTCAAATCTATCCATGTTTACTCAAGTTATCGCGTAAGCAAAACTCAATTCTCAAAATTGGTGATTTTTCAACCAAAAATTAAGATTTTCCCCCAAAAGCCTTGCTTCAAATATTTCCATGTAAGAACCCATCTAAGATAATGATATTTACAAGCTACACGCAAAAAATTATTCAAATTTATCCATGTTTACTAAAGTTAACGCGTAAACAAGACACAATTCTCAAAATTGTTGATTTTTCAACCAAAAACTAAGATTTTCCCCCAAAAGCCTTGCTTCAAATATTTCCATGTTAGAACCCATTCAAGATAATGATAATTACAAGCCACATACAAAAAATTATCCAAATCTATCCAAGTTTACTCAAGTTATTGCGTAAACAAGAAAGTGTGACGGATGGACAGACAGACAGACAGATGGACAGACGGCCGCTATTACTATATCCCCTCACCGCTATCGCGGGGGGATAATAATACTATACATTTTTCTGAAAGGGATTTTCCTAAGGGACTCATTAAAAAAATCTCATCAAAATCAGCTAAGTATTAGACTCCATGTGTCAAAAACAGGAACATCCATTTTTTGCACCTTAATTAGGACCTCTTGTTTGGAAACAAATGTGGCTACAATACTTAAAAAAAACATATGTTAACTGACAAACAGTGCAAAGGATCTTTGTGTCTCAAATTAAATAGGATCTGTAATTTAGAACCAAAGTTATCCTCTGGATATCATTTTGTCGACAGACAGACGAGGACAACAACAGACCCATAAAGCATAACATGATGGTAAAATTATTGTAGTTATATACAAAAAGTACATATTAGATTTAAAAAAATGGTCAACTAAGTCCAAAAATACTGTCCAACATAATAAATAATCAATTACAGACAATTATTCAAGCATCAATTATAGCATTACAATGCATACTATAGAATTTTATTCGCTAAAGTTTTGCATAAAATTAAAAATCTAGATATGGTAACTAATGGTTCTACTTAGAACTCACAACCTCAATATTGAATTCTTAAAATACAACATGTTGATGCCGGTAATTACACATTGGGTAAATACAATATAACAAAACATAAAAACATTATTTTCCTCAAGAACTAGCTTTAATGAAATTCTATTTACTTTTGAAGTGCTAAGGTCATGAAAAATACATTTACTCTGGAAGCAAACACACAAGCCGCCATATTGAATTCTTAAAATACAACATGTTGATGCCGGTAATTACACATTGGGTAAATACAATATAACAAAATATAAGAACGTTGTTTTCCTTAAGAATGAGATTTTATTCACTTTTGAAGTGCTATGGTCATGAAAATTACATTCAATGTTTCACATTTACTCTCATAACAAACATATCACACCATGTCTTTACTATGACATTTTATGTGCTGAAGACATGAAATAAATTTCATACAATTGAAGTTTATGCCAATTTCAGACAATTTATTTTTGCATTGCATTAGAATGAAGACCACTGTATTGTATTTTAGTCTTTGCAGACATCAATCTTGGTTTTACTGTTGCTAATATATGTTTACCTAGACTAGTGCTGCTAGGCGCGGGTAGGTAAACTCAATTTGCAACAGTAAAACAGGTAATAAATGAAAGTAAAGAATTAGGACTAAATATGTCTGCTATTGTTTACAACCCTTCTAAAAGTTGTGCAGGAGGAATCAAATATCCAACTCGCTTGGACAGGAATTTAATAAGTGCCTTGTGATTGGAGAATGCCCCACTTGTTGAACTTTTTTTTTAACCTCATTTATTAACTCCCCTTCTCCTTGTGTCAATCAAAAATTTTCTACCTCAGGTCCACACTACAATTTACCTATATGATTTATTGTGCACAAACGTTTTCAAATTCTCGTCCAGAAACAGCTAAAACACTCGACAATAAACAATCATCAAATCTATTTTTTATGTCCTTTAAATAGCATATTTATCGCAAACACAAATATTAAAAAAACAGGTCAAATTTCAGCCTATTCTGTTTCTTTAATATTTTTTTATCTTTAATAAAATGTAGCTGGCTAAGGTTGAAAATGGAACTGTTATATATTGTAAATGATATCCAAGGATTATCCAAAAGTCATGTTTTGCTTAAATTGGTCAAGTGGTATCAGATAAGAAACTCCACCATCATAATACAGTGTAAATTCTATCTTAGATATTGCATTAATGCAGTGGATGTATTATTTGTGATCTAAAATTAGATTTGCAGCTACTTAATCTCATTTTATCTTTAGGAAATGTTTATTTGAAATTACATCACATTTGAAATAATCTTTTCATCATTTTCTTAAGCATGACAAATTGTTTGATTCTTATTAATGAGAAATACAATGTAAAAAATGCCAAAGTTCTTTTTTTTTATTCAGACAGCATATTCTAGTAATTTTCTCGTTAACCTAATTTTCATACTTTTAAATTGATACTGTGTCTTACAAAGCTTTTGTGTCTATTTTCAATAATAATTTTGTGTCTATTTATATTTTCATTAAAACTTTTGTTCCATTTTGATTTATCAATAATATGGAAGATCCTAAGTTTCAAACTGTAGGTGTGTCTTTGTTAAGATATCATTTTAATTCAAAGTATCAAACATGTAGTTATAAAGCTTTCAAGTAAATCTATTGCTTCTATATTTGTTTTACAAAAGCAACTTAAAATGTCACGTACAGACATCATAGTACAAATCTAACCAACAATAAGCTTAACAATGGCAAATTTCAGAATTGTATCTTAAACAGTGATATCACTTTGTTTCAGTCCTCGAAATGAAAATTTTAATTTACTGCAGGTCCTAATCAAATTCTTGAATTTATTTTTATATACAGTAAAACCTGTTTAAACCGAACCCCTTTGGCAGTCATTGACTTTAGCAGTGGTCCGGTGGCCCACGGCCAGTGAAAATTGATTCAATAGAATCTATTTGAATATTATAATTTTGAAGTTTTCGGGCCAGTAAATTCGAAAGTCTAATTTCGAAGACTGCTTTGGGACTGAAGAATTTGTTCTGTTTAGACAGGTGTTTGGTTTACACAGGTTCAAATTACATAGACATTTAGTAGATGGGACTGTACAATCTGTCTGGTTTAGGCAGGTTTTGGTTTACTCAGGGTTCAGTAGATGGGACTGTACAATCTGTCTGGTTTAGGCAGGTTTTGGTTTACTCAGGGTTCGGTTTAGACAGGTTTCACTGTAGTTCTAAATAAAAAATTGACTGGTCCAAACTAAGCTTTACTGGTCTTGGGCCCAAGTCCTGGTGCTCATCATGAGGATTGCACTTTAATATAAAAATGTTATTTATTCAAACTTAAAACAGTTGGAATGAAATCAGCTTTTTCTACAAAATCTATAAAACATATATTAATTCCTTGAAGTCCAGCACATTTGTCTTTTAACCACATAACTACTCTTGGGGCCACTTTGTCGGCAAAAACATTGTGCAAACTGCTGTTCAGATGTGCCATTATTGTCCCTGCCCCTGGAGTGAGTATACCCTGTACCACATGAAACTGACTTGGAGATCTGTTTGCTTTGTAGCTTTGATCTAAAAATGTTATAAGATCGTGTGCACTGGTAGTGTTGGCCCATGGTGCTATAATAGACATACTGGGCCAAAACATCATATTGTCTTTAACAACTTGATTTTGATAGAGAACAATCACCTGCACACCAGACTGCCACATCATTTCTAAAGTAACACTATCCATGTCCAAATGTGGACAAAGTTTAGCCCCAAACTTTTCTGTGATTAAATCTATCAATATTTCATGATTATGTGCATCCATTTCATAAAAATGGTTGAAATCTAGTAGAATTATCTCCCTTGGATGTTCTTCCATGAATGATTTGATTTCACTTAATCCTGTTTCAACTGACATGCCGTATAAAGAATGTAGGAAATGAGCTCCGCTCTTGTCCTTCCTTGTGGCTACTCTTAAATCAAAGTATCTAACACCATGTTCTAACTGTTGACGGAATGTAAGAGACTGAGCAACGGACCATTCTTTCATTACCGATTTCCCTGTGTCACCAAACATTGAAATGATTCGCTTGATGTCTGCTTTGTCTGGACCAATTTCTGAGCTTACATCCAGTTCATAAGAAAATGAGTTATGACTTCCTGAAAAACAAATTATTTGAAAAATTACACAATTGTATATAATAGTCAAACATTCTTTAGTGAACACCTCTATTAAGCAATAACTTGTAATATGTGACCTTAATTTCATTTTCCTTTCACAGTGCATGTCATATTAAATAAACCTGTATTTAGTGACCACCTGTCTTCGGCATTGATATGATTTATTAGATATAGTTATTACTAAAATTTACAGTTTCTAAATAATGTAATTATTAATTTCTCCTCCCTCAGGGATAGGTATTTCTCCTCCCTCAGGGATAGGTGACAATAGCCAATTTTGGCTATCCTGTTTAGGGCATTTTGTTTTAATGCTCCTAAAACTTTAAATTATTTGGCTTTTCAATCTTTTGATTTTGAGCATACCTGATGAAGTTTATTCCAGAAACGTGCCGTGTGCACTAAATTTGATATATATAGATCTACTTTTTTATTATGTGACCATATTTCAATGTTTCCTTTGGACGGTCACACAAGACAGCTTTGACTGTATATTTAGTAAAGTATTGCACAGACTTTGTCTCATTAAATCTAAAATTGGAATTAGACAAATCTTTGATTGTAGCTTTTCAATGATTATATTAAGCAACTTTTCTAATAAAACAAATATAAAATGGCATAAAAGGGCATATATTTGTAATTTGGAGAAAGCTAAATGTCAACTTTCATTAAAATATGTAATATGGTTCTATATAAGATCAGTCACTCATTACACCTATAATGCTAATGGAAATCTTGAAATCTGAGGTTTTATTTAGAATTAACCATCTTAAGCCAAATTATCATTAAACAAAAATGAAAAGGAAAATTCAATTTCATCAATTAAAATTGTATTTCAAATAGAACTAGATGATATATATGTTTACAGGAAACCAAGTAGACATATGGACTAATAAGGTCATTACTATCAGACTCTGAGACATATGGACTAATAAGGTCATTACCTATCAGACTCCGAGACATATGGACTAATAAGGTCATTACTATCAGACTCTAAGACATATGGATTAATAAGGTCATTACCTATCAGACTCTGAGACATATGGACTAATAAGGTCATTACCTATCAGACTCTAAGACATATGGACTAATAAGGTAATTACTACCAGACTCTGAGGCATTTGGACTGATACGGTAATTACTATTAGACTAAGAGACATACGGACTGATATGGTAATTGCAAATGTACTATCGGACTCTGAGAAATATGGACTACTATCAGACTCCGAGACATATGGACTGATATGGTAATTACTATCGGACTCTTGAGTAATATGGACTGATATATTGTAATTACTATCAGACTCAGGGACATATGGACTCAGATATGATAATAACTATCAACGTCTAACATTTTAATATTATATAAAAGGTAAAAAGGTAAAATATAATTAGGTTAAAAATATATCACCAATCCACACAAATGATTAAAAATATCTAATTCATCTAAAAATAAAACTTAAAATATAATTATTAAATGAAATTTTCATGCCATTTAATTAAAATGTTGATAGTTGTCAACCAAGGATAACTCATTAATGAAAGCCTTACAGCTTATTTCCAATGGGGTCCTTTACAAGTAATACTAGTAATAGCTTAAGTGGGTATTTAAGGTAAATCCTTAAAAGCCTGTTTACACGATCAAAGTTTTTGTCAAAAACTTGGTCGAAGCTTTTTTAAAGAAAATTTGCTCAAAGAAAACGTTATCCCATTTACACGATGAAAGTTTGATCAAAGCTTATATCCCAAGTTACCTTTCAGTGGTAAATTGAAAGACAAATAAAATAGCTGAATTAGATCTTGATTCCGAAAAGATGTTTTGATTGGTCAATTCCCATCAAAGTCTGTCAAAGGTTTTGAAAAAATAGGATGGGTTTCTATTCTGTCAAAGTTCTTTCACAAAGTTTTTGATGCAGGTTTACATGATCAAAGAACTCTGTCAAAGAAAAAGAAAACTTTGATCATGTAAATGGGCCTTAACAAGGGGAAATATTACTAATATTATCAAATACAATTGAAATTATTAATGTCTGTTTTAATCAACTGTTGTCATTGTATGCAGTTATTGGTTTTCATGATGTTCAAATAATAGTTCTCAGAAGTGGGTTTGGTTGAATGGTGTGTTTAACTGACTGACAAAGTTTCAAATCTTAAGTCACATGTCAACCTTTTGACCAATCATATTGGGCATTCTATATGAAATGAACACATAATGTAATTATATGTAGATTCCCCTTCAGTTGCCCGTGGGTTACGATATTTCTCCACTCAAGAGAGTTAAATTAAAAATTTTAACCACAAGCCGTCAGGAGAGTGGTTAAAATTTTTAATTTAACTCTCGAGAGTGGAGAAATATCGTAACCCACATGGGCAACTGTAGGAGAATTTGTTTCTCCCATTATTTAACACGAACTTTATTTCAAAATTTGAAATTAATGCGGGAAAAAGCATGAAACATTTTAATCCTCTAGAGGATTACAGATTTTTCCACCACTGGTTCAGCAGGGTTAAAATGCCATAATAATGGGAGAAATTAAATTACACATGATGGCATATTTGATATAATGTTTGCATAAATTATGTCTATACTATAAGTATTTTGTAGAGCATGTTTGTGAAGAAATGCTAGTATGAACCATAAATAAAAAAAAATTTAACTTGTGGCGGGTGGGTGGTTTTCTCTGGTTTCCTTCATAAAAAAACTGACTGCCACGATATAACTGAAATATTGTTGAAAGTGGCATATAACCCCATAACCATAACCCTATAATTATTTACACTCTCTTACTTTAATAACATACCAGGTATTGCTAATTGGTTGAGAGGAACTGTGTGTAAATGTTCTGGTAATTTGGACATCCAATTAGTGACATCTTTGAAGTCTGTCATTTTGATAGAGATATCAAATTGGTAAAAATTAGTTTATTACTAGGAAGCACTCATTTATTAGTAATACTAATACTCATACATTTCTGAAAAAGAAAAGTAGAAAAAGCTCGCATGAATCTGTATCTGTATCATTCACTATTACCAATCACGTAGCATGTATTAAAATATATAAAGATTTGGACCTAATAGACCCTGGGTCATTCCTCAGGTCTTGAGCTCAACCCCAACAGACCAAAAAAGGACATTTACTGGTACAAAATGTATAAAATTGATTTTTTACACCACAATACTTCATGCCAAATAAATATAACTGCATGTCTATTCCTGGTTGCTAGAAAATGTATTTTCTCCCACCCAGCATTGCAGCCTATTTTAAACCAATAAAAAGTTATAAATTCCATAGATCCCAAGGCTTTAATCTAGGCCAGATTGAAAAAAGCAATGTATAGAACAGTGATGTCTCCTGTAATTGCATTTTTGTTCATTGTAAATGTAGCTGGTTAATGCAAAAATTAATGGAAAATACTTTTCAAATGAAGCCTACATTACACTTTAGATCACAGCAATGAGGTTATCCCTGGAGCCTCTTTGTGTACATGTTTGTATATTCAATGATTAATGCCAAATACAATTGCAAATTTCTTGCTATTTTGTAAGAACAGGATTTGTCTTAAACTTTGGACCATAGATAGAAAGGGATTTTATTTGTAACTTGAATCTACATATCATAATCGTACTTCATCATGCCAAGTTCAATTGTACATTTTGTATTTCCATTGCTGGATCTCATATTATTTCAGCTATATCATGGTGAGAACAAGTTATATTCAATGAAATGGTGATGATGTCTACTTTGCTCTAAACCAACACGAGGGTCAACATGTAGCTGCAATCGGACAGATTATTCTGATTCCGAGCCAAACAGTCTTTTGCTCTTACTACTTAATGCTGCATGCTTTGCTGAGAAGCAACAAACACCAATTTTATATAGTCTTTGGTTTGACCCAATCAGGGCTTGAATCCCGATTACACCACTAATGTGGTTATATGATCATGAAATGAATGGTAATTTTCCAAAGACATACACTGTATAACCTTCCCTGACAAGTAATTAACATTTGGTAGATTAATCAAAATAAGGAGCAAAATATTAAAGAATACAATATATATTATTGTTCATGTTGTTGTCTGTCATGTGCATTATTATGTATGTTAACCATTCAATGTATTATAATGACTCTGCCCATAATGGGACCATGATTGGTAAATAAAATATCTTATCTTAAATATCTTATCTTATCTTATATTACCGTAATAGATGTTTTAGTTTTTTTTTTTAAATTCTCTCTGATTTACCATCTAGTTTAAACCATATTTATAATCATACCTTTTTGTGATCTTCAACTTCAGGGATATTTAGCCATTAGCCATTATCAACAAACTACAATTAATTTATAGTGCTAATAGAAATATTGAATTAATATGAAAAGACAGCGTAAACAGTGATTGTTAACATTAGCACCTACATATCAATGAAAAGAACAACTACCTCTCACATCAAATCATTGAATATTACAAAAGGACAATGACAGATGCCAATGGAAAGTCCTGGTTAGGGATAGGCACAAAAAATTAGGTGGGGTTAAACCATTAAATGGAATTTCAACTTTCAAACTTTTGATCATTGGATCTCAAACAGCAATACAGATTATATATAAAAAAAAACATGTAAACATTTGATTCCACTCAATAAGACCACACACTATCATAAAAATGAATGACATCATAAACATGGACCTAAATACAACAAGGTCAATGGATGACAACATAAACATGGACCTAAATACAACAAGGTCAATGGATGACAACATAAATATGGACCTAAATACAACAAGGTCAATGGATGACAACATAAACATGGACCTAAATACAAGGTCAATGGATGACAACATAAACATGGAGCTAAGTACAATAACAGGGTCAATGGATGACAACATAAACATGGATCTAAGTACAATAACAGGGTCAATGGATGACAACATAAACATGAACAGTACAATAGCAGGGTCAATGGATGACAACATAAACATATAAGGAAAGTACAATAGCAGGGTCAATGGATGACAACATAAACATGGACAGTACAATAGCAGGGTCAATGGATGACAACATAAACATGGACAGTATAATAGCAGGGCCAATGGGTGACAACATAAACATGGACAGTACAATAGCAGGGTCAATGGATGACAACATAAACATGGACAGTACAATAGCAGGGTCAATGGATGACAACATAAACATATAAGGAAAGTACAATAGCAGGGTCAGTTACTACTAGCTAAGAAGATATAATCTGTTGGCTGAAGACCATTACTCTAAGGACAAACAAGTCATAACTGATTTTCCTAAATATAAAGTGTATTTTTAACATATGATATTGCCAGATTATAGTATCAATCAATCAATCTTCAAAATACATTTACATTGGTACATGTATAGAAGTACAATTCATACAACATATAAATCAAAGATAATCAAAAATAAGTGAGAAAATATGTCAGCAAAATAAGAGGGGGTTAGCAGTTAGGGTTATGGTATTTAATGCCACTTTCAGCAATATTTCAGTTATATCGTGGAGTCAGTTTTATTGGTGGAGGAAACCAGAATACCTGGAGAAAACCACAGACTTGCCGCAAGTCACTGACAAACGTCAGCAAATTAGATTGTAAATACATTGTTGATATTATTGTGTTACCTATGTAACAGACCCAACAACTAATAATATTTACATGTAACAATCATTGTTGTCTATGATATCATCACTATATTGTTAATGTAACAAACTTCTATCATATTTCTTTCTAATAAGCTATTGATGTGTTATTTTCCTTAAAATGGATTTTTTTTTAGTTCCCAACCCGATAATCTGATTCGAGACATTTTCCAAATTACCTGTATATACAATACAGTCAGAGACATGCCGTGATAAATCACTGTGATAGACGTGTCACTCATCTTAGTGATACTGATGCAGTGATTCAGATAGCGCTCGTCACTTTCGTCATTGACGATTGATATTCGAAAGTGACGAGTATTTCCCGTACCCAATTCGCCACTTGAATTTTCAAAAAATCATAAAAAAATGTTTGTAAAAATCCATTTTTCTTCTTCATTTGCTAATTAAAAATAATTTGTTGTCACTACAATGANTAGCGCTCGTCACTTTCGTCATTGACGATTGATATTCGAAAGTGACGAGTATTTCCCGTACCCAATTCGCCACTTGAATTTTCAAAAAATCATAAAAAAATGTTTGTAAAAATCCATTTTTCTTCTTCATTTGTTGATTAAAAATAATTTGTTGTCACTACAATGACAATTTTATGACATGTCACAAGCCAATCAACGGATTATAGAATTTTTGTTTTGATTGCGTAATCCGAGGCTTTGATCTCACCTGGCTTGATTTACCTGGTTAAAGATAATGATCCCGACAAAGAATTCAATCAACGATAATGATTTTTTTTTATAGTTATGACATATAGTGTACTCAAAATGCCACAGTGTATTGAAAGTGGATATAATTTTGTAATCGTCATTCATTGCACGATTCGTCACAATGTCCGGAATAACGAACTATTGTTGCCACGTTTCATTTATGAAAAGGTCAATATCATGTTTATTAAAATCTTTCTTATCCATTAAGTATTTTGAAAGTGATTCTCTCCAAAAGTTATAAATTGTGATAAAAGAAACTTTAAAATAAAAATGGCACCATCACAAATAGCAGTACGCATCCACCGAAGCTACTTTGATTTCTACTTTTAAGCAAACGAACTTAATTTATTTATTCCCATTTCTGTGACATGAAATCTTAGTTCTCATATTTAATATGTTCATTTATATTCAATGGTTAGTGATGTATCTTTTGTTGTTTAATATATCTTCAAAATTTATTTTGTATTTAGAGTGTTATTTAATTTGCTATCAACCAATACAATGTATGCACAAGAAAGTAAGTAAATAGATTAAACAGACCAAAAGATATATCAGTATCACTAAGAAGAGGGATATGTCTATCACAGTGATTTAATGATATGTCTCCGACTGTACTGTACCTTTTATATCTAAATGGGAAACAGGAAATACACATCTTTTCTATGGATGGATAATGTAGTTTGTGAGAAATTGTTGAATAGTCCTATGTTAAATTTTAGTGAGTGAGTGATTGTTGTTTAATGCCAAATTCCTAATTGAGCAATTTTTCAGCTATATTATAATTTGATATCATGGCGAGAACATGTTATTTTTCAATGAGATGATGATGTCTACTTTTTACACAATTAGTTTGATTTTTATAGTGATATCTCATCCAAAACCAGGCTTTGCTTTTACTCCTTAATACTGTTAGCAATAGCTTATTCATTAGTAGAGAAGCAACAAATACCAATTTAATGGTCTTTGGTTTGACCCGACTGGTGCAGGATTTACATGTACATGTACCACACTTGAGCCCAGCATGCAAACCATTACAACACCAATGTGGTTGGAATATCCAAAGGAAACAGTCACTTTATCCCATAAGGTTGGAGTAAAATACAAATTAGTTTATAAAGGATAGCCTTATTTTTCCCATTAATGAATATAATTTTGAACCTGCATATAAAGGGCAACTTTTCATGATACCTGGAATGCCCCTTTATACAGGTTTGAATGTATATAGATGACGTCTTGCTATTTAAGGATGCATGGGCAGTCATGGTCATGATCGTATGGTTGTTGGATTTACAACAACCTATGCAATCAGTACTTGTCACCATTGACATTGAGAGTTTGAATCCCGCTCATGGCGAGGTGTGCAGTGAATTGCGGAAGGTCAGCTTGTGGTTTTCTCCGGGTACTCTGGTTTCCTGCACCAATTAAACTGACCACCACGACATAACTGACATATTCTTGAAAGTGGCATTAAACACCATAACAATAACCTCATTTCAGGAAGCACAGGAATCAACCTAATGAATCTGCATGTGCAATATAGACGATAGGCACCAATGGCAAATAGGTAGATGTAAATTCAATACGATACGATCACATGACAGACCAGATTTCATAAGGAGGCCAATCTTTGTTGTTGAATCATGATATTGTCGAATAATTGGAGAACTGATGCTTGAGAGGAGACATTGATGGAAATATTTGAGATACAGGAGGGTACATGTATATTATCATCGGTCAAAGTTGTAGTTAAATTTTGTCATATATACTCAGTAGAAATATAAAACCAGGAAAAAATAATATCAGCAAAGACAATTTTTATTAATAGGTTAATATAAGTAAGACATAGCCAAATGCAATCAACACCCACTTATATTTAATTTGACAGATAATGCCTCGGTTTGAACCATGTTTCAGGACAGAAGTATTTAAGGTGCAAAGAAATCACAAAAGGTAAATGCTGATTTGAATGGACTGCTGTAGATGCAGTAGGCAAAATCAACGTAAACTTTTTTTGTCATATGATTTATATTTGGAAGACTTGCATGTTGTATGGCACTTAAGAAGTTAAGTGGTATTTAGATGTACCACATTGGAAATCTACAAAAATGTGTTTTGTAAAAAATGATCATCTAATAGATTCATTCTACAAGTTTGCTTACATGAAAGGTAAATTAGTTGATGTTTGGTCTTCATAACATATAATGAGATATCGTTCATAACAATCTATATATTCAATTTGTGAAAGAAAATAAGCACATGATGATGACAATCGGTACTTGTCCGGAAATGTTCCCGTATTTTTAACATTTTCTATACTTCCGGTTATCACATGAAATGTAACAGGAACTGTTCCGTTTTTATTTTTGTTTGTTCCAACAATCAGACGATCGGATGATCTCCTTTTATCACCCGTATATTAATTGACAGTAATATTGATGCACATATATCTTGAATTTATATTATATTGCGATGTTACAAGGGTGCTAACTCACAAACAGAAAAGTTTTAAAGCGTGCTTGCTTGTCAAGCCTTGACAGTCATTGCCATTGGTTCACCATCATCCTTACATCATGACTACAACCAGTAGTCGCTATGACGACTCTCCAGAAAGACCATTATTTGGGGAACCACAACCAAGGGTATAACGATTTAATCATTGATTTAAATCCAATATATCTAACAAACTAAATGACCTACCATTTATGTAGAAGCCGTTGGGTATGCATCACATTCTGTATCTGTATCAATACGTCGAAGAAACCACTTGCTGGTTTTAACTCGATGGGAGAGAGAGCACCTATTGTCGGTGTTGGAGAGCTGTTTTGAAGCTCTCAACTGTCTTTGCATGCACTATCTCTTCGTCCAGCTGGTTCCAATGTATTACACTTTTTATGAAGAATGAGTTCTTGTATTGCACACAGTAGTCTCTAGTGCCTTGGAATTGCTTTTAACAGAAATGTTCACTATATTGGCACTTTCAAAGTTATCAAAGCGTTTTGGCTTGATTTTACGTTTCGGTTTGCTTTTCACCAAAAATTCAGAAGGATTTATGGCTGGGACCAAACCCTCAACCACCTTGTACAGGAATACCAGTCTTAGGCTTGTTCTCCTCAGTTGAAGGTTCTCTAACTTTAGGTCGTTGAGCATCTTGGTGACAGAACCTTCTTCTCTTGTCTTATAGTCCCCGGTTATAAATCTTGCTGCTCTTCGTTGGATCCTTTCTAGTTTGTTGATGTCGCTTGTAGAATACGGATCCCATACTATTGCCCCATATTCCACCCTTGATCTTACTAACGAAATGTCGGCGGTTTTCTTGCATTCTTTTGGGCAGAATCGTAGGTTTCTCCTATGAAAGCCGAGTGTTCAGTTTGCTGTCTTGGCTACGTTGGTGATGTGAGTTGTCCATTTTAGGTCTTCTGATATCTGTAGCCCTAAGTATAGGTTGTTTTGGACTTGTTGTAATATGTGTCCGTCCAGGGTGTACATTCTCTGGCTTTTGTTCCTGATGCTCAAAATGTAGCATTTCTTCACATTGAAACGCATACCCCAGTTTTTGGCCCATATCTCAAGATTTACTAGATCTTGTTGCAAGATTGTGTGGTCCCGTTCAGTTTTGATGTTTCTGTAAAGGAGACAGTCATCAACGAAAAGTCTAGCACTTGATTTTACAGATTTGTGATGAAGGATATTCGCTCGAAACTATTTTCACTACCACTTTCAAAACTACATGCCTTGTACAACTCATGTTTGGTAAACAATGTTACAAATCAATGGAGTCAAATGAATACAAACTTACAGCAATCATCTTGGATATTGCCAGTCACAGACTTTTCAAACCTGTTGGTATTAAGAAAGATGAAATAGATAAACGTTCCTTTCTGAAACTCGTTATCCAGCAAAGATCTTGATGGCATTAACTTAGGCAATATCCTTCATCACAAATCTGTCAAATCTAAAATTCCACCATATTTTAAGGATCAGTCTGTGCCTATAATTTTGTATGTTTATACCAGACCAATAGCGTCAAAATTTGTTAATTACAAACGTGTTGTGTGATCTCAATATTGATGATTTCAAATCTAAGCCTCCTGATTGCACCTGTGCAAGTTCCCCATTCATATATAATCTGACTGGCCATGTTATAACTGATGACCTTAACATTATCAACAACACCTCTCGTAAGTGTTCGCCAAAGGCAAAGGGCCTAAGTCCATAAACTGGAAACACAAATTTAAAATACTTACGGATTCCGTCGAGGATTATGCCAGACAATGGGCAAAACGTGAAAAGGAGAACTTAGATACTCTTTCCGAATGGGTGAGGAGTGTGAGGTCGCTAATACAGATTAGAATTAAAAAACTCTGTGGGTCTATGAACACTCGCTCTACATCAATCTTTAAAGACCCAAATGTTGCTAAACACCTGTCTCTCCTTCATGACAAATATGTTATTGTCTCCGCCGACAAGGCCCCTAACAATATAGTTTTTGTGTGTAAATCACATTTCATAGACTGATTGATAAACGAATTGGGTATTGACAATTCACTTCACTAGATTAACATGACGGGTGCCACTAGTGGAGCAGGAAGTGCTTACCCTTCCGGTTTTTAGTGGGGTTCGTGTTACTCGATCATTTGTTTTATGTGTATGTTTTGTAGATCGTTGTGTGTCCTTTTGTCCTTTTTCTTTTGGCCATTGTGTTGTCTGTTCTTCTTCGATATACGGATTCTGATTGCCCCTTTGGTATCTTCAAACTCTTCTGCTCTATATTTCCTCAGGCTAAAGTGAAAGTAGATTGACGAAAGAATGCCCAAGCCAATAAATGTTTACAAACAATGCCTTCCAAGAAAATAAGTACTCTTTTTATCATAACCTGCATAATTTCAGCCATTTTGCCAGAACGTTAATATACATAAAGTATATTGATAATATTTAACTCTGGTAACTTAAATCTCAGTAGCTATTTTTCGTCTGCAGAGTGTGCACTGCCATATTGATGTGTGGGTGAAATTCTCACTGATAACATGACCGTGATGGAAGTTTAAAATTTTGAGGCTCTAAAGAAGTTATTGATTTCTCCTTGTGTACTACACAATTCATGTGACACTCAGAAAAGTATGGATTGTAAACAAACAACGAAAAACCGAGAATTTATATGTAAATATTAAAAGTTGAGTTGACAGTTAATGTCCCTGAGATAGATTTAATGAATATCAAATACACAGAATTATTTTTTACAACATACACAATAAACCCCAAACTCTTATATATATATATATATAATAAAAATTAAAACAGAATTCTGGAACTTCAATCACATTTTATATAGCACAAGCGCTTTCACTGTTTACACAGATCATCAGGTACAATAAATAATTCAAATGTTTTTCATATTAGTAAACAATATAAAGACGTCAACAATAGAGTGACGTTATAACTATAAATGCGGGAAAATTTTCGGGAAACAATTCTGCATCATATATATACTATTATACAATAGAATAGCAACAGCAAAATTCTATCCTGCTCACTTCAAATTCTAACCAGGAAGAAATATATAAAAAGGCACATAATTACTCATAAACTCAACGACAATATTTTTTTTAGCTCACCTGGCCAAAGGCCATGTGAGCTTTTGCCATCACTTGGCGTCCGTTGTATGTCGTAAGCTTTCACATTTAAATCTTCTCCTCTGAAACCCCTGAACCAAATTAAACCAAACATGACAGGGATGGTGTCCTTGGGTGGGTTCCTTTCAAAATTGTTTCCGACAGACCCGTCCCCCATTCAAGATGGCTGCTGTTATTAAAAATAGAAATTTCTTCAATTGTCAATTGCTGCTTTATTATAAATCTAAATGAGCTCAAATTTTTACTGCAGCTACATGGAAATGAGTAGTTTAACATATACATTGTATTCTGGGTTTTTCTGTGAAATTTTTCTTTCAGCCGATTTATACCGATTATGCAAATTAGGAATATTTTGATAAAAGATCACATTTAAATCTTTTTTTCTGAAACCGCTGAACCAAATGAAACTAAACCTGGCAGGGATGGTTCCTGGGTGGATCCCTTTCAAAATTGTTTCCAACAGCCCTGCCCTCCATTCAAGATGGCTGCTGTTACTAAAAATAGAAACTTCTTCAATTGTCCATTGCTGCTTTAGTATAAGTCAAAATGAGCTCAAATTTTAACTGCAGCTACATTGCAAGTACATTTTGTAGTTTTACATATAATCCAAGTTTTTCTGTGGAATTTTTCCTTCAGCCGATTTATACAGATTATGCAAATTGGGCATATTTTGATAAAAGATCACATTTAAATCTTCTTCTATGAAACTGCCAAACCAAATTAAACCAAATTTGGCTGGGATAGTCCTTGGGTTACGTCCCATTTCAAAATTGTGTCTGACACATTCAAGGTGGCTGCTGTTACTACAAATAGAAATTCTTTCAATTGTCCATTGGTGGTTTATTATAAATCAAAATGAGCTCAAATTTTAACTGCAGCTACATGACAATGAGTAGATAAACATATATTCTGGGTTTTTCTGTGAATTTGTTTCTTTCAACCGATTTATACCGATTATACAAATTAGACATACATTTGTATTTTGATAAAAGATCACATTTAAATCTTCTCTGCTGAAACCACTGAAGCAGATTAAAGCAAATTTGGCTGGGATAGTCCTTGGGTGGTCCCCTTTCAATATTGTGTCCAACAGCCCTGGCTGCTGTTACAAAAAATAGAAATTTCTTTAGTTGTCAATTTCTGCTTTATTATAAATCAAAATGAACTCAAATTTTAACTGCAGCTACATGGAAATGAGTAGTTTAACATATATTATGGGTTTTTCTGTGAGATTTTTTCAGCCAGTTAATTCCGTTTAGGAATATTATGAGATAAAAATCACATCAAAATCTTTTGCTCAGAAATTTGAGTTGAAATGATCTTTGGGTGACCCACTTTCAAAATTATCATGTGTAACACCCCCATTTTCTATCAACTTTAGATGTCAAACTGAAAACCAGGTGAGCTATTACAGGGTCCTGGGAGCCTCTAGTTTAATGAATAAAACCATTAATTTTGTTCAGCAGACATGAAAATAATATTTTTTCTCTCCAAATTATTGAATCAATTTCACCTGTTTACCGATATATATGATTTATTGTTTGTAATCTGAAAAACTGCTCACTTCACACATGCTTGACTTTAAATGCCAATCAGTAAGCCAAAACAGTTACAACCCCCTTCTTAGAATTGTATGCAATATACATGTAAAGAGAACAACACATTTCATTCCACCCTAAATTATCTAAAAGTTAACAAGTTGTGACAACAACATCATGATTTATTAAATGTCCAAATGAATATAATATTTACCTCAATTAACTTCTCATATCATCTTATTGAAAACTAACTTTTTCTCGCCATGATATAGCTGAAAAATTGTTGAATTTGCATTAAACAACAATCACTCACTCAATTAACTTCTTGTATTCTACTTATTCCTTCAGGATCGAATGCTGAACCTTATTGTTGGTGTCTTTACATCGATAGCTGTTGCTGTAAGTAACTAAGAATTAACCATTTGGACTACTGCAAGCTAAGGTTGCACTTTTAATCATTCCAAATCTTAATTGTTTTTGAACACAAACATCATACCTACAAGATTCCAACTGATCAGGGATAGTTTCCATCATTTTGATTGAAAAAATATATTTAAAGATAATGCTGTCAAAAAATCTGTACGTATGGGACAATCACTTATGATTATTAAATTTTTTTCCCTCTAAAGACTTTATCAATTGTTTTATCATATTTTCAAATCAGAACTAGCTTGCTTTCAACACTATAGAACAACCAGGGCTTTCTGGTAAGATATCTTTT
>MJUT01055451.1:700160-730220 GCA_002080005.1 Gigantidas platifrons
CCATTTTATATGCCTTACAATATATCTTTCCAGTTATGAAAGGGGAAACATTTAAATGAGAATCATATACATATTAAGACATGCAATGAACCATTATTGTCAAACCCCCAGCTATTGTCACAATTCTATAAATGAATGCAATTATGTACATCTGCGAAGTCCTTAGCTAGAATCAAACCCAAGCTAAAAACCTAATTGTATTAGATAAACTCCGATTCAATTCAAGCCTCGTCCACAGGCTTAACTGTTTTAAACACATGGGTACCTGGTCTGATGAAGTGTCCAACTTCATGTAGACCTGAAAAACACTTCAGATTTAGGATCCCACATCTTCCACCATTGTAACATCCCAAGCTAGGATCTACTCTTGTATCTTCTGCACTAAAGACAACCGCTATACCATATGAGCTAAAGAAGATCTCCACTAGATCAACTAGCAGGGGGTATTTAAATATATAACACCTGACTGGCTGGGCTATTAACATAATTTCATTACACATGTATGATAATATCTGTTCTGAATGCAGAACTTATGGTTGTTGTTCCAATCATGACAATAGCACGGCACGTCGACAATAACAATAACATTAGTCCATAAAGTTGAACACTTGTTACAGAGGAACTAAGATCAACATATATAATGTGAAAAAAAGATAAAAATAAATATTACAAGTCTTTGTTTATCATTAATTATTATGCACTAACTCTGAAATTTCATCAGAGATTAACTTGTGTTATGATTATCTAAGTCTGTTTCTGAATCGTGGTGATGTGCTTTGTCAATTTCTGCATCAGATGAAGAACCAATAAAATCGCCTCCTCCTGACGGCAACATTGGATCTGTAATATATGTTATAAACAATGATTTGTAAATTACCTCTTTCATATCGTCAAACGCAATATGAAAATTTATCGTTGATTTCTATGCATTACTACAGGAAGTTATAGTGATGACAACTCGACAAATTCTTGATCAACATGTTTTGCTCATAAAGGAATTCTCATTGCATTGCACATCAAAGGCACTTGATGCAACATTGCTTTGAGAAATCCATTCTCACAAAACAAATTAAAGATGTTTATATGTGTAATTTTTAGTTATTCAAAATGAAGTAATTAACTGTAAGAAATGAGATTTAATTTTACTGTACATTACACATGCACTATTTTATGTGTTGCAGTTATGTGGGGGTTAGGTGCTTAATGCCACTTTCAACAATATTTCAGTTATATCGTGGCAGATACTTTATTGGTGGAGGAAACCGGAGTACCCGGAGAAAACTGCCGATCTGTCACAAGTCACTGGCAAACTTGAAGTTGAATGTGCCCAATAAACCAATCATTATCAAGTCAAAGTAATTTTTTGATTCCGTTGATACATTTTTTTTGTGACATCATTTGGAAGTGTCAATAATTTAACAAAACATGCTGTGTGAAAAATACAGCTAATATCAATTCAATGACAAGTATATAAAATCAAAGGTTATTTAATGGATTGATTTCTTTTGCTAGTAATAATTCCTAATTGCCAAATAAACATTATTGTTCCATGCTAAGAATACCCCCACTCAAAAATTCTAAGTCACATGGTAAACAGGAAGTAGATGTGCAATAAACCTGGAAAGGGGAGACACGGTACAAGTCACCCTGTCAAAGCCACATATCAAATATAAAATAATTTCTTCCAGTAGAAGCTGAGATATCTGTTATGAAAGTTTTCATTACGGCAAACATGAAAAATTATAAATCGCGCGGTAAACAGGAAGTAGATGTGCAATAAGCCTGGAAAGGGGAGACACAGTACATGTCACTATGCCAAAGTCATGTATAAAAAATAAAATCATTTCTTCCAGTAGCAGCTGAGACATCTTTAACGAAAGTGTGAACGGACGGACAGACAAGGTGATTGCAATATAGCCCCCTCTCTACGAGTGGGGATATGATTAAATAATTATATACTGAAAATTTATCATTTCATCTCAGTATTTTGTCTGTGGACTACCAATGTGATAGTCTTTGGCTTGATCTGACGGACTTGAATTCACGATCTACCACACCACACTTCAGGCAAGCGTGCTAACCACCAATGCGGTTTTGAATATAATATTACCTGAAAGAGTACACATAACATTGTTCTGTACAAAGCTATTTGATGTATCTGTTAAATCTCCAACTTGGTCTGTTGTAGAAGATGTCTGACTCATCTCTGCTACTGGTATTGTCTATTAAAATAAAAAATTATAAAAATGTCATTGAAGATTAAAGGAAATGGGTTTTTGCAAGATATTGTTTAATCACATCATTGAGATATACATGTAAGTAAATAAAATCTAAGTTGTTTCATTGATTGCTTCTTGTTGAATGCCATGTGTCTAAGTAAGCAGTATTTCAGCTATATCTATGATGAAAACAACAAATCATTATAAAGTAAAACGAGGGTGGAGAAATACATAAGAACAGATGTGTAAATGCAGTTTTATACTTGTATGGCATAATGCATGTATACAGAAGAAATGATTTTATTTTTGATACATGACTTTGGCATAGTGACATGTACTGTGTCTCCCCTTTCCAGTATTACCCAGGAGACCTTTATACGATATGTATTAATAATCTGCAGAGACGAACATCTTTAAAATTATTTTAATAAATCTACATTGTTTATCTACATTATATTAAGTTTTCTTCCTCTTAAAAAGTCACCTATTCTGCAATGAAAAAGTGATCTAATAAGAGGGGTGGTCTCCAGTGAGGGCATCACTTTAGGAATATTTACTTCATCAGTGTATTTTGTACCTGTCCTAAGTCAGGACCTAGATAAAGGTCAAAGGTCAAATTCATTTAGGAATCAATACCAACTATATGCAAGTGTAGCTTACAAATATGCATATTTTGTATTTAAAAAATATGAATTAAAACAAGAACTTCAAGGCTAAAATGCACTTATAAGTTGACATATTTCCAAGGATGACCCAATAAAGTGTTTCCATTTTATTTCCAACAGCATATGTCATGGTCTTTTTTTTATGAAATTGTTCTTTGCTATACAGCTATTGGTAGAAATGTTGATTATATCATTAATTGATATTAATGTTTGAGACAAGCACAATTACTTTTTCAATATTTAATCTAACTAATAGTCTACAATGACAATAATACAATTATGATTATAAATAAACTACATTGTAATCTTTCTAAGTCTTTTTATTTTTCTTATTCAGAATATATTTTTATGTATCTTACTTACTGTTGATTCAAAATCAGTTGAGGGTTGAAGCTCTGAAAAAAACCCAAAAAGTGAATTATATATTTTGCATACACATCGAAGGTGACCATTCTAATCCAACTAAAAATGTTATCGATAAAGTGCTTTGCAGTTCTGACATTTTTCCCCTCTCACAGAATTCCAACCAGACACATGCTAAAAAAATAAGGTAATAATAATTGTTCACAAAATAACACTTGTCAAAGAATCATGAAGATACACTAAAAGACAAGAAAATATACTGCATTCGTCAAAACTTTGATTGGTCTTATCTGCATTGCTTTAAAAAGACAACTAAGCTTATTGATTTAGGACATACACTACTACATACAAGTCTGGAGGATCTTGGAACAAGATACACAATTCAAGCATTACATTTCAACACCTGATCCGAATAAGATGAATGCATTAATAATATATACAGCTCTACAGTACCCTCTAAATTTACAAATGTCAATCTTAATCGCTAAAGTTGTGAGCTGGAATCCCATTCATGGCGAGGTGTACTCAATACAGCATTATGTGATCAAATTTGTCAGGTCATTGGTTATCTCCAGGAACTCCGGTTTCCTCCACCAATAAAACTGGCTGCCACGATATAACTGAAATATTGTTTAAAGTGTCATTAAACACCATATCCCCCCACCTCAATCTTAATTGTGAATAAGTTAGTAAAAATATGGGAGGTTACTTTTCTTGTCTGTTTGAAAATGTAATGTAGTGTATTAGAACTTAGGGGGAAAACATACCTATGATTTGTTGGTACTGAAATTCTGATATGACCATCAGAAAGTAGGCTGTGTCCCATTGATTATGATCAAATATAAAAATGCTTGGTTAATCTGGCAAATAAAGGGTGGTAACTCACCTTCTGTTGTGACAGGTAAGGTATCTTGTTCAATATGCAGTGGTATTGTGTCTGTATCAACAACACTTTCAGAAGACAGTATCACAGGTTGTGGATTTAATTCAACAGCCACATTATCACCTGATGATATGTGGCTTGTCTGGAAAAATAACATAGGAATTAAAACATTAATGGGTGTTATATTCTATTGTTATTTAATAAATGTCATCTTCTAAAGTTGTATTAACAATTAATTCCTCTTAAAATCATTGTTAAGTTTCTTCAACTCCAATTGCAGTAGCATATTTGTAGACATGTCATGACTATTAGGTTTTAAGTTGGAGGAAGTACAAGGATAAAACCACTGTAAGTATGGACATTCCACATTATGTTAATTAGACAAAAAATTCAACTAAAATTTAGCAGAGTTTGTACATGACTCATAAAACTACCTACTACTATGTTCAGAATCATCTGTGAAAACAATTAAATGTGAACTACTTTGTATAATATGACCTGACCCCATTGCTATATCTGAGTGAAACAGCTGTACTGCCCACTGGTTGTGTAATTATAGTAACTTACAGGTAAAGTATGCACTATTATATGATCAGTACCCATGGCCATACCACTAAGTGATATAGGTGTATTGACCACTGATTGTGTAATTATAGTAACTTACAGGTAAAGTATGTACTATTATATGATCAGTTCCCATGGCCATACCACTAAGTGAGATAGGTGTACTGCCCACTGATTGTGTAATTATAGTAACTTACAGGTAAAGTATGCACTATTATATGATCAGTTCCCATGGCCATACCACTAAGTGATATAGGTGTATTGCCCACTGATTGTGTAATTATAGTAACTTACAGGTAAAGTATGCACTATTATATGATCAGTTCCCATGGCCCTACCACTAAGTGATATAGGTGTATTGCCCACTGGTTGTGTAATTATAGTAACTTACAGGTAAAGTATGTACTATTATATGATCAGTTCCCATGGCCATACCACTAAGTGATATAGGTGTACTGCCCACTGGTTGTGTTATCAAGTACATTCCTGACTCTGTCTGATGGAGAACTTCATACTGTATACTATCACCTCTATCATCAACATCTGTAATCAAACAAAAAGGCTTTGGGTTTATGGTGTTTAACGCTACTTTCAACAATATTTCAGTTATATCGTGGCTGTCAGTTTTATCGGTGGAGGAAACCAGAGTACCCAGAGAAAACCACCGACCTGTCGCAAGTCACTGGCAAACATTTTCACATAATGTTGTATCGAGTACATTCCCATGAACAGGGTTCTAATTTAGAACTATAGTGGTGATAGACACTGATTACTTGACCTTTTCTGACTGTATCCTGCAACTTTTGGATTTTTTTTCAGAGGAAAATGGATGAAATACCTGAGAAAAAAAAATCACTGTAAATTAAGAGAAACAACTTTTTAAAGATAACAAGGAGATGCACTCCAAAAGTAAATGATTTGATTGATTTATTGCATTTAATGCCACTTTCAGCAATATTTCAGCTATATCATGGCGACCAGTTTTAGTGGTGGAGGAAGCCGGAGTACCCGGAGAGAACCACCGACCATGGGCAAGCAACTGATAAACTTCATCACTTGTGGCTGCGAGTCGAGTGTATCCTTTTTTGTACTTTACAAAGGCGGCTAAAAGTAAATAATGTTCCAAAGACTGCAGCATAGAACCATTTAATTTTTGGGGCTGATGTGACAGTTATTGTATGGTAGATAGCTGAATTTACATCTATGTAACCTGTGCTAATCACAGCTAATAAGATTTTAATTCCAACATGTGTTCATAGCAGTAATATGGAAACAATAGCTCTGATGTAAATTACAATCATTCAGGACCAAAACGTCCTTATACAAATGTGCAAACCAAACTAACTGAGTAACTTATTTTCTATATAATGGCATACACACCAGAGTTTAATTGTATCGGAATATACTGAGTAGTGACTTCGTTAGATCCAGTATTGCTCTGTAGACCTATAAACTTCATGTTACTGCCTGTTTGTGGAGTTTGTTTTATCTTCAAATTCTGTAGGTGAACTGTTTTCAAGTATTCTAAAAGATCTACAAGTATATAAAATAAAACCTAAATAAAAATGTCTCCAGAAGAAATATGTAATTTTATATAACAATGTGAATAAACATGATCAAGCATTACAAACCTGGTCAATCAAATACTTGACATAACTTTCGGTATAGAAATAATTTCTCTGCTGTGGAAAAACTCTTTGAATGTGGACTTCACTGCTTGTGTGGGACATATCACACTATGTACCTTGCAGTGGGTCATAATGCTAATTGGTAATAAGTGGTTATTACAGTGGTTATTGCTGTTGCAAGGCAATTTTTCGACCTCATCAATTATCTCCGTTTATGAAAACAAGATGTATGCTTGTCCATCGTTCCATTCCAATGCCATATTTTAACCTAAATGCTGATTTATTGTTTGTAAACTTGATTTCGTCATCAATATAGCAGTCATACTGCTCATTGCATGTATAACAACAATAAATCAAACAATTATATTTTCTAATTGAAACAAAGATGTGAATTTTATTTAAAGGGTTCCATTTTATTCATGGTTCGGTTTTTAAGGGTTTCACTATATATGCAAAATTTGTTTGGAGGGTAAATTCTTGAATGCAGCAAAATTAATCAAAATTTCAACATATCTATGGATCACTCTGAAATTATTGTGTATTTGATGAAATAAAGTTTGTGGGACCTATTTTGACACAGCATCTAACTAGCCCAGAGTTTAAAATGGCAGAGTAAATTGTCACAACAAATTACAGTATTAATATCTGCATGTCATATTCATCACCACAAATTTGTCAAAGTTTGTACGTAATTAAAAGAAAGTAACAACTTTTAAAAGTTACCTTTAAATTCCATATCCTGATATTTTGTACAATGTCTTTTTAAAGACCACCATTTACCTCTCAACCATTGGGGTGAACGCACACTACAAAAATAAAGTTACTCAAACATAATAAGTGAGGTTGATCATTCCATTCTTGTTAAATAGTGAGAAAAAAAAAAGAAGATATTTCATTTTATCAAAGGGGGTCATACTAATAAAGATCCTAATAATCTTGGTCTTCTCATATATTGGAATGGTAATAACTAAAGCAAATCTGATGAAGACGTTAGACAAGAATTTTTCTGAGGAATTCAATGATAACTGTATACAATTCGTACTTACAATGAAAAAGTTAGTATTTTGGACATTGGTCCTTTTTGGCTCCCTTTAACCCTTTTTAGTATTTTGGACATTGGTCCTTTTTGGCTCCCTTTAACCCTTTTCATCTCAGAAAACATACAAGCAAGGTAAAATATGTTCGAAAAAAGCAGACAGAAATCTCATAAGCAATGGAAAGAAACCAAATCTATCAAAATAGAAAATGATAAGGCTAGAATCCCCTAAATAAATCTCAACATTTATTCAGTGCCAAGGATCATTGTGCTGCAATTTCAGAATGATAGGTTAATTATAAAAAAATATTGATATGGAAACCCTAGGGTCTACAGAGTTGGATTTTTATAGCTCATTGAAACAACATTCCACAATCCCTAATGATACTTGTTTAGCAGGTAATCAGCAAATATTAATGTGATATTCATTGGTTTTTCCCCCGATTTGTATCAAATTATTGAATTTTCCTCTTGTTTACATATAAAAAAAATAAACAAACCTAGGCCAATTATTTGCTAGTTCATTCCAGTCAATCTCTGTGTCATTGTTCACATTTAGGTTAGAAATTCTGAAATTAAAAAAAATAGACATATACCCGGTACATGTATTTTTGAATTGGTAAACATTTTTAGTCTGATAAATTCTGTAATATGCATTAAAGTTCATGTTAAAAGTAACTCATTACCTGTAAGTCTGCATAGACAACAATCAGTTAAAAAAAACATGAATCCATGATAAACAAACTAAAAAAACATCAAGGATATCAATAGTAATTTAGAGTATTTCTGTATTTAACAATTGAAATACAAAAATATTAATAATAAACTAGAGGCTCTGCAGAGCCTATCATCGCTCACCTGGTAATAATTGGCAGGGTAAATCCTTAGGAACGTGAAGTCTAACAAAGATTCATATTTTCTTGCGACTTAAGACACAATTTGTTTACTATTGAATGTTTGCTCCATAAATTCTGAAAACCTAAAGTCAAAATTAAAATCTCCCATGGTAAGTATATTAGACTGCTTAAGTTTTAATTCTTGAAGAAGGTTATCAACAAGCATATTTTTCAAGTCTTTCTGTTTGCAGATAGGAGCAGCATAGAACAAATCAAGTCAACTGGCTTGGNGAAACTGTTTTCAATTATGATGATCTGCTTTTTTGTCTTGGACATAAGGAATATGTTCTTTATGTAGAACAAGTAATAAATATCTTGAATTAAAAAATAAAAATAATCATACTTTAACACAAGATTAATGTCATCCTCACGGGTCCATTCTGTGCCCCCTTTCTGTTTCCAGTTGAGATAATTCAGCCATTTTGTTCTACACTGTTTCTCTGATCTGGTACCAACTCGTTCAGCTACTAAAGCCCAGGATAGACCAGTTGTAATATTTTCTCCTGTATAAGATTTTGATATTGAATTTTATAAATGTATTAAATATATTATTATGATATAACACCACAAAGTGACAAACAGAGCAGAGTACCATACATTGACTAATCATATTATGTATTTTGACACCAATTTGTAGGGATATTTTCCCATATGTCTTTATTATGCTGGAATATATGAGGTAGACTTTCAAGCAACTTGAATGTTTTCGCAATTTAATATTTTTGAAGAGTAAATGGATTGCAATTAAAAGTGGCAGTATATTGATTTCCTGTTCAATGTAACAAACAGGGTCATGAACAGGAAATTCTGTATACCAGTCATATATTGATGTTGCTAGTCAATCTTTTCTCTTAACCTGCAGTTATTATGTGCTTTAACAACTGACAAGTCATGCAGCAGTAGTCCCTTCTTTCTTTTATCATTTATATATTTCAACACCAGCCAATTGGTTATAATAGCTGCAATATTTACCTGGCTTAACACCTGCCAAGTCATATACCGCAGTAGCTAGTCTCTTCTCTTCTTCCCTTAGCCATTTACCTGAAATATTCAACATACTTGACCTCAAAGCTGAATCTATAATAATATGTATATTTATTACAATCATACGTTTGATTTAGTACATTGTATTTAATTTCATAAAATTTGTCAGATTGAATCACTGACAACACAATATTTTTCCTAGCAATGTGGAAAGAATTGCTGGTACAGTAGTGCTCATCTTATATGGCTCCTAGAGGTAAAGTTGAAGTCAATTTGTTTGATGCCATAATGACTTGGCTATGATTAACCATCACAAAATATCTGAGCCATAGAAGGCCAGGAATATGTTCAGCATGATGTAGTCACAAGTCTGTTAATTTTTTCTGGAGCAGGAACACATCAGTTCATTCCTGGTTTTTTCCGGAGGTTTATCTTGCTTTATCTTTATTTTTATGTGTAATGTTATTTGGACCATTGTTTGTCTTTTGACCTTATTTTGGTCATTGTATTGTCTTTTGACCTTATTTTGGTCATTGTATTGTCTTTTGACCTTATTTTGGTCATTGTATTGTCTTTTGACCTTATTTTGGTCATTGTATTGTCTTTTGACCTTATTTTGGTCATTGTATTGTCTTTAATTTTTGACTTCTGGTCACCAATCTGGTATCTTCAAATTTTTCTTGATGATAAAGAAAATTAATGTAATGCAAAGAGCCAGCATGATATAAAACTGAACAAGGGCAACGCAAATCGTGGTGTTTCCCCTCACCTAAAAATTTGACCCGGTGACCTAGACCTTTGACCTTGAAAATCAATAGGGTTCCAGATTCTCTTAAGGACTAAGTATGTACCATATTTGGTCAAAATCCATTGAAGGATGTTGATTCTAGAGTGTTCACAAGGATGTTATGGAAGGATGGACGGAAGGACAGATGGTAGCGTTACTATATCCCTTCGTAACTTCGTTGGCAAAGGGATAAAAATGTTTGGCTTCATTTCATGTTCTCAAGATTTACTTTCTTACCTGGTGGCAACAGATACCGACATGCACTCATTGAGAGCAGACCACATACTCACGATCTAGGGATAAGTTAGGGAGCTCTTCAGGCTGAGATCTGGGAACATTTAAATTTCTAATCCCTCTTATCTTTACATACCTGAATTGCAAGTTTCTTTCATCAGTCGGAATTTATCCTTTACTGACGATGCACTCCTACCTAAAGCAGCCCCAATAGAGGACCAGTCATTTCCAAATTTAAGTCGCAATCTGAAAGCAACAATAAATTTCATTATACTATTGTGTACAAAAAATTTACTATAGCCTAACATGAGCCTGTATCACTTACCTGGTTACACATGCACTGCTTGGGTGCAAGCACTAAGATAGTTTATAAGTTACACATGCATTGCTTGGGTGCAAACACATGAATAGTTTATAAGACAACAATAAAAAATTGCGTATGGCAGTAGTTTTTTTCAGTATCAAGAAAAAATAAGTAATCCATGTAGAGAACATTACAAACATCATTTCTGTAAAGCTTGGTTCCAATTGGGCCTAGTAGTATCAGAGATGAAGATTTGTAGCTTAGATTTTAGGAGGGAAAAAACTTCGACTTTCCATTCATAATTAATAGACTTTGATTACATAGAATTGTGACAAAAATACAATTCGCCACAGACGGAAACCCAACTCAAAAACTTCAGTGTTGTTAGGGACTGTTCACATAGATATCTGTAAATTTAACAATCATACGATTGCAGTCATTGCTAGCTCCAAATAACAAATTGAGTCGTCATGGTCGTGATCGTATGGTAGTTGGATTTACAACTACCTGTGCTTATCAGTGCCTATAACCACTGATGTGAGTTCGAATCTCGATCAGGGCGAGGTGTACAACATTATGTGATAAAGTTTGTCAGTGATTTGCGACAGGTCATGGTTTTCTCCAGGTCTTCCGGTTTCCTCCACCAATAAAACTTATCACCACCAAATAACTGAAATATTGTTGAAAGTGGCATTAAACACCATCAAACAAACAAACGAAATAAGAAATACATATATAAGTCTTACTCTTTCAGCTTATTAATTTCATCTGGTGTATATTTTCCAATGTGGTTTTTCTGGTCATACATTCTAGTTACTCTTCTGTATACAGAGAACAATGGACGCTGTAAACCTCTGGCGATACAACGATAAAAATCTTTCCTTTCATCCTTTGACATTTCAAATATAATAGTTGTTGGATCCATTATATTACGTTCCTACAAAAAGTGTAATCAAATTAAATATATATAAAAATAACACAATGTTAAATAAAACTGATATTCTAACATGACGTCCTTCTTTTGCTTTGTAATAAAACAAGCAATTTATCGATTGGGTATAATCTCATTAGCACATGCACCAGTGCATGTGACTGACTTTCCCATCGTAAATGTACATGTTGATGAATTATCGTCTGCTCGAATTAGGCAGTATAAATCGTGTGCGACATTTTCCGCAAATGTAAATATAAATTACCGTCTTCCAATCAAAGTATACTACCGTATTTGTACTCTTAGACATATCAGAATCAAATAAATCATGGAAGCCAGAATGTGCTTCGAGTTTTAACATGGGTTGGTGGATATTAGTCAATTTTATCTGCCAAACCATGTTAAAACTCAAAACACATTCTGGCTTCCATGATTTATTTCTTAATTATCCATTGTGCATTTTTTTTTATTTCAAAATGACAGATTCTGTTAGAATGGCAACCAATGAACTATACAATTTTGCCTCTTTTTTGTTTGTTTAAATAAGATACAATTATATCCAAATTATACTTTGACCTGTAAGTTAAATATGGATTTAAATGAACATATGAGAAATTGCCACGTAAAATTAATTAACATAAAAATTAATGCAGTCACAGTATTATTGTATCGTAGCTGTAATTCACTAAGATTGTTTACTCTATCTATTCCATAAACATATTGATATTTACTGCACAATATCTGTTTATATTTTCTTGTAGAACATCTACTTCCTCTTTTGTCCACTGTCCTTGTTTCCATGTAGCACCTATGGAAAATTATAAAAAAATTGGTCAATCAGGGGGCAACTCGAAGTAACTTGCATTATGTAAAAATAATTTCTATCCCTTTTCTATAATCTGCACCTCTAGGCCTTATTTGTATTCCACAATCATTGCATATTCAAATATTATCTTGAATTGTTTTTACAAAGGATCCAATTAAAATCTAGATAAATTGATGAAGATAATATATACTATTGTAAAATCAAGAAAGATTCAGAACGTTTCAGGCACTTTGAAAAAATTTGTTCAGTCACATCTTGTACATCAAACAGAACATTTTTTTGTTCCTAAGGATTTTTAATAAGTGGAATTCTAAATATAGCATGACAGCACTATTTTATTATGGGGAGGTTTGGGCCCATAAAAATAGTGTATCCCCACCACTTTTTATCAAAGTGCCTGTACAAAGCCAGTAAAGTCAGAGGTTGTGTATATGTGTATCAGGGATATATCAATTTGACCTGTTTCTATGATTTTTCAATCAGATTTTGGAATTATTCCGGCAGTATGACATTTTATGTTTTTCATTTTATTTGGAGCTGCCAAAGCAGTATATTATATGTCAGAAGAACTAATGTGAAATAAGAGGTTTATCTATATTTTGTTTTGCAATTGTTGTAGATCAGTATTTGACTTTGAAATGTGTTGATTATTTTATAAATCAATTAACAATCTAACTATTATTGTTTTGATAATACCTTTACTGTGAAGAGCATCTTTTTCATCTCTAGTGGTAAACCAAGCTTGAGAGATATCTGAGTTCTCCAGAGCCTTCCTGTTACCTGATGCTACCTGAGATGTAATTGTATCACCAGCACATGATGTAATTACTGGTCTATTAGATGCCTATGTAAAAAGTAAATTTATCTTTGTAATACTACTAGTATCATAATCATCATTCATGTGTTTTAGTTCATTTGACTTAAATCTCCATAAAAAATTCCTAAAAATCCATTTTTCAAATAATCATATTTTCCCCTAGATGTATGTTTGCATATGAAATATACTCTGTGCAATTTTTTATACTTCAGAAAATGTAATTAACATAGAGACCTAATGGGCAACTGTTTTATTAATTGATCAAAACAGAGTTTGTATATATCATATACAATGTATTTACATACATTTAGACAAAACAAATTTGATATAAAAAATGGATATCAAGAATTTTTTTCTGGAAATTTATAAAAGTCAAGAAGACTTTAATACTCAATGTAAAAATAAAGTAAGTTTAAGGCTCAGAGACCTCACTGCTTTCCATTAGAGAAAGAAGTCACTTCTGTTTCAAAAGGATAACAATTAGAAGTGTGGAGACTTCTTGAAAAAGTAACCAAGCACAAATTTTTAGAAAAATTGTTTTTACACCAGTTAGATTTTATACTTTGATCTGTTTGTTGGAAATAACTTTCTAAAATGCATGCATCTAAGGGTCAAATATTTTAAAAACTAAATGCATTATTATTTCTCTTGCCTTAGTACACAAGTTGTATATTCAACTTTTCATAATGAAATTAATACTCATTAATCATTTTACTGCATAATCAGGATTTTAAATTACATATAAATAGTAAATATATATGTTTTTGATTGGTTTGGTCTGATGGTGTTTAATGCCACTTTCAACAATATTTTAGTTATATCTTGGAGGTCAGTTTTACTGGTGGAGGAAACCGAAGTACCCGGAGAAAACCACAGACCTGCCACAAGTCACTGACAAACTTGATCACATAATGTTGTATGTATGTATGTATGTATGTATGTATTATGCCCTACAGAATATGGCAGAGCAAGCAACATTTCACAGCAAAATAGTAATACCCAACAGATAAGAACTTTTATAAAAGGGAAATAACTGTGATAAAGTTTCTAATACAATATCATACAGATAAGGACTCTTTTTTAAGTGATTGTTGTTTATAGCCAACTCAGCAATTTTTCAGCTAACAGCCAAAATCAGTTAAATGGGACCACATAGATATGAAATCTTAAAAAAATCAGTTTTCACCGAGACCAAAATCTCCATTAAAACATTACACCTCTATGTCTTGATGTTTCATTGATAAATCAAGAGCACCAAATATTGAGGTTTGACATAATTTTTTTGCTATCAAAGTTATCACATATTTTTATGCTGTGAATTACGTTACATACAACACCCTGTGATTTATATTTCCAGAACTACCAAATGGAGCAGTAAATCCTATGAAAAAGGTAATTTTTAAAGAACTATATGACTATATTAATGGAAATTCGTTATAAATTTCCAGACCTAATACTCTATGTTGATCTTCCTAGCTTTTATTTGACAAACTTTAAATAATGTTCTGAAAATTTTAAGCAATAAAAAAAACGGATTAAGATGCATAACTGATGAATTGTAAATAATAATTTTTACAAAGACAATAACACTCAATTTTGAACTACAAAAACACACTTGTTTCTTATTTTCAGTGATCGATTTTGATACCTAAGCATAGAAAATTATTTCAGGTCTTGGAAAATTACTATAAAAAGTAACGTAGTTCACGTGAAATTTACGTTTTTCGCAGTATATGAAATAGTAGTGAGAGAATAACACCTACACTTTCTGATAGCAGGAAAATGTAGTTTCAATGCTTGGAACTTTAAACAACTGCCTTAAATAGATACTAATTGTGCAAAATCGTAATTTAATTTGATTGAAAAAATTATCTTCACTTGCATGCAAATGAAACTTTTATCATTTCAAAGTAAACCAACAAATAAACTAATATGTAATTCTAGTGAAAAACTTAGAATGTTTAAGGTTTATAGACATGTAGAAATTGCTGAATAAACACATAAAGAAAATTATTTTAGTCCACACAAGACTCAAGTTGAATGGTAACGTATTTCACATAGATCAGATAGTTTACAAAAAGGTAAGATTTCTGTCTCCTCTTAAAAGAATGATGAAGATTCAACATATAAATAACATTTTCAGTAAAAACTTAATGAAATTTCACGACAATGTTCCTCCCTGTTACTTGATTCTAACATATATATGTTAGAAATGAGAAACCCTATATAAAAAGATGTTGTGTATAACCCTATATAAAAAGATGTTGTGTATATATGAGTTCTTATAGACGGATACTGTTAACATGATTGTGTATTCTTCTCTTTTCATAAATAAATAAATAAATAAATAAATAAATAGATATATTGCAAAACCATGCATGGAATTAAGTGTTATTCTTATAATTGAACATTCATGAACATTGCATAAACGTTTAAAAAAAAATATTCAGTGAAATACGTTACTGGTATTAATTAAATAATCAACGGAATGTATGGGGCAATCTTTAGCTCAGTGTTGTTATCTTTCTACATGTGGAAATGGGGTACATTTTAGCTTCACCATAATGTAAATATGGAGTTCCATTTATTATTTACAATAGTAACTCATGCAGATTATGAAATTCAGCATGTTTTTTAAGAAAGCTCTGGTGTTTTCATTTCATTAAAACGGACTAATTTATTGCTTTTCCCAACGAAAAACTCTTCTACATTCGACGAAGCTTAATACTTTATAGTGAATTCACTGTCATATTCTAAACATGTAGTTTAATTTACAAAAGTGAATACGAGTAAGTTCATATATGTATCTGGTGAACTACGTTACCATATGTGAATTACGTTATCTGTGTTCGCATGAGTAACTGAGGAAATTGACAGTACTTTCGATATGACAGTTCTTGATTTTCTATTTATAATTTGAGGGATGTTTGTTCTCTTTTATTTTCATTCACATTTATCATACACACCATTATTAAGATACCAATCGTGGTATTTAAAATGCTTACCCCAAAACGCACTGGTTTTAATATTTCACTTAAATATCAAAATAAATGCAATTTCCAACTAACATTTGTCTGCAATGGATATTTCCAGTAGAAAAACAGTGTTAAAGGAAAGATTTTAAGAATATTTTATGAATAATATTAAGTTTTAATTTGTCATAGTAACGTAGTTTACATAATGTAATTCACTTTTAAACATTGTAAATAATTATCTTGTTAAAAGCATGAGATAACAAGAATATTTTTATGTACTAATAATCAGGACATAAACATTCTTCTGTCATAGGGATGATTTTATTATACTTGTGATCTAAGTATCAGTAATAGGAGACACGTAGTTCACGCTCTTAAAATAATAATTTTTTAGCCCACTTTTCTTGGTTTGCCTATGTGAAATTGTATGTTATATTGCACTTTGTGTTGCATTTTCGTTTTAAGGGGGTTCAATTCTTTTCATTTAGGCCTTTTGTCTTATATGCACACACCAATACTGGTTAGGAAAACCCATTTTTAACGGCGGTAACGTAATTCACAAAGAAGTAATGGACACTTTACAAGACATAAAAAAAATTCTTGACATAACAAATACGCATACCTTGCTTTTTTTAAGCAAAAAAGTATTAAAACAGAAAGAAAAAAATACCCGAAAAATAATCGTTTTCATGCATCTTCATGCAAAAACATACAATATTGTGGGAACATTTGCAAAAGGACACTGAATTTTTACTGTATAGCTGCTACTTAAAATTTTATAAAAAATTTATTTTCCCAGAGAATCCCACCAAATTTGGTAATTGAATTGGAAACATACGGCTACTTTAATTATCAAATTCATCAACAGCTTCTCATCTAAAAATTATATGTTTTGAGTGTGAAAATGTGTTGGGACATGTATTTGTCTGTTGGTCCCACTTAACTGATTTTGGCTGTATATCATGGCAAGAACAAGTTAATTTTCAATGAAATAATGATGAGGTCCCCTTTGTACTAGACCAACAGGCTTAGTGCTCTTTATAAAAGGGGGATAACTGTGAAAAATGTTTATAATACAATATCATTCAGATAAGATTACTTTATAAAGGGGAGATAACTGTGAAAATGTTTCTAATACAATAACATAAGTGTTTTACAAGACAACAGGTGCAAAGCTATCTTAAATAGATTTTATAGTAAAGGGAGATTAATATGAAAATATATATAATACAACATCATCGGTGTGTACAAATTATCATGTGCAGAACTATCTTAAATAGATTTATACTAAAGGGAGATAACAATGAAAATGTATATGATACAACATCATCGGTGTATACAAATTATCATGTGCAGAACTATCTTAAATAGATATATACTAAAGGGAGATAACTATGAAAATGTATAATACAACATCATCGGTGTATGCAAATTATCATGTACAAAAGTATCTTAAATAGATTTATACTAAAGGGAGATAACTATGAAAATGCATCTAATACAACATCATCGGTGTATACAAATTATCATGTACAAAATTATCTTAAATGGATTTATACTAAAGGGAAATAACTATGAAAATGTATCTAATCCAACATCACCGGTGAAAACAACAGGGCAAAACTATTTTAGATACATTTTCAATAATTATACAGATACATGTACCTACTTCAAAATAAGTAAATAGAGAATCTCAACATGGTTGCTAAACACATGGAATTTGATATCCAAACATTATAATTGGTTTTTAATATAAAATTCATAATTGATTAATTTTCTATACAGAAATCATTTGTGAAATGTTGTTCCTCAAATAAGCATATCATCTGCATTTGTCAATATTTTGACGAAAGAAAACATGCAAGAGATTGTAACATACAGATTCAATAACAAATCATTAACAAACATGATAATGAAATCTTGATCTTGGAAAAAATATATAATTAAAATGGGGATGAATTCAAAGACAGTATTTTGTACAATAAAATTGCAAGCTTAATAAGCAATCATTCAGATATAAACATGTATAGGCAAATCCGACTTATTTTCTATACATTAAATAATGAAAATGTATCAATTAATACATGTAGAGCTAAACATCCAATTACCTGAACTGTTTCAATCTTTTCCACAATTGTCTCCCCTGTTGTCATGGTATCATCTATAATAAAAAATTATTCAATATTCAGTTAAGTTTAAAATAAAGAATTATGCTTGAAAATATGATAATATACATGTTAATATATCAAATCTGTGCTATTTCAACCATAACCTTTTACTTATGGTGTTATAAATGTCACTTTTATATAATTAATTAATACCTGTTTCGAATTGTTTAAAAACTGTTAATTAAACCTTAAACATATCTTGATGTTACTCACATATTTGTTTCTTTTTTTTTGGTATTGTTCACTTGGTTTGTAATGTCAGAAATACATCATAATTTAATTAAGACCAGATATTTTTTTTTTAAAGTACAAACATTATCAACGATAAACTAAGTTCTTTTTTTAGTTGAAAAAAACGAGTAATTTGCTAGTCAGTGTCCATTACAACATGCAGTAATGAATCAAATTTCGGCAAACATCTGCATGGGCCAACAATGTATTTAGCTTTGATAGCTTGGTATGTCAGTCTTATCAATGAATTATGAAACCTTTAGGAAGTTTTGTGAAAGTAAATTGACTTTTTATTACATAATAATAATAATAACATAAAAATTACAAACAAATAAAATTTAACATTAACTTTAATATTCCTTAATGTTTATTTAAATCCACATCCTCTCCTGCTAATCTGTTCTACATGACAAAAAAAACTTAAATATTTACAAAGTTGTCTCTATAAAAAAACTAATTGTGATACATTATAGAATGAAATTAACTAGAAGAACACCTCCAGAGGAGCCGACAGCAATATGTACATGAAAATTTCTTAAATATATTTTTATATTAAAAGACTTTATGTTGTACTTACATTTCTGTAACTATAGCAATATGCTTGTATGTTCAAGTATATACATTGTGAGGCAATCTGTCACTTGTATGTTAACTCATGCACAAAAAAAACATTTACAGAGAAATTACTTAAGACAGAAATAACAGCACACATACCTGGAGCCACAGATAGAACATATGACTGGCCATCTCCACCTTCAATACAGAATCTTTTGGCTGAAGGTTCACCATCGGTCTGACCACTTTCTGATGAATCCATTCCAAGTGAAGCTGAAGTATTATGTTATATATATTTACAATTGAAAAAGATAACAAAATAATACAATTCATGTCTTAAGGGTCTAGGCCTAGGGTATGTGAGATAACTCTATTTTCAGTGTCTTCTCAAATATATGATCATCTGTGTGTTTGAAAATTCCCCCTCAATTCCAAGCTTTTTGGTGACAAAGATTGTTTACATTGGATATGGCCAGTTAAAAAAAATGACTCCTTTTCCTTTTACCTTTCCATAGCTGTGCTTCTTGTATTTTTATATCTTATTGCTGCTTATACCAGTGTCAGGCAGTGTGTTATTATTATATGCCAGTGCCCACAAGATATCATTGAAATATCTCTTTCTAGAAAAAATGTTCATCGAAATATGTTGTCCAAAATGCCAGAAATGCAACACAATTTGGGTGACAACCTTTTTCTATTGAATTTCAAAGGTTTGTCAAAAAAAAAATTAAATATATACACCAGAATCTTAGATATTATGAAACTATAGAGCAAATTCAATTTATGGTAGTAAAAAAATAGAAAGCTATGTTTGGGAAAAAAAATTGTAATATCTGATCCTCTCTTATACCGCCGCCCCCTTCTCCTAAGACAACTAAAGAATAAACCAGAATCAAACGAATACAACTGGAGTACAGAATTTGAAGGAATTTAACAATACAGCTGCATGGCTGTCTGTGTGTTGTTTTTTTTGGGTTTTTCTTTGTAATGAATTAATCAAGTAGAGTCACCCTCAAACCACTACTCTGCACTCCCCCCTCCCTAGCTGACATTAAAATAAAAAAGACAAATGCAGTCATTTGGTAATTTGGACATCCACTGTGTCAATTATAAGAATTCAAAAGCTTTTTGTTATTGGTAACTAGTTATTTTTTATCTCACAAACAAAGAAACTAGCAAAGGATGGGTGCGTGATAACTTTCCTGGACAATTTTCATTTTGTTCTGGGTGCCATCCATGAAAAACATAAATTTAAATATCTTAAAATTCTGATGATAAAAGTTTGTAAAATTTGGTGCAATGATGTCTATTTATCTATTCTTCAGTGTGACATTTTTTGGTGGAAATTAATTGACAGGAATTTTTTTAATCCGATTTTTAATACCAAAGTGGTCCTCAGGGTATCCCCCCTTTTTTGCCGTTTCCACTGTTTTGCACGTGATTATCTCCAAACAGAATATTCAGATATGCTAGATATTTCATATTTATTCAACAACAACACTTAGAAAATTACTTACTCAGATTAAGAACTGATAAAAGAGTATACATTTGCAAAATACGCTGTTCAAATTTAAAATTTCCAATCGAAACTGGTCGATGGAATAACATTCCAAAACATGAGCGTTTCTGCAACTTATGTAACTTGAAGGAGATAGGAAATGAATTCCATTATATTTGTACTTGCCAAAAAGTAGAAATTGTTCAGCTTAGATTAAAGTACATCCCAAGTTACTTTGTCAGAAACCCTAGTGAAAATAAGTTAAGTATTAAATAATCTGGCAATTTTTCTCAAGAAAGTCTCAAATTACTTATGAAACAACAGCAAAAATAATAATAATAGCAATAGATTTCGTCACTTACCCTGGAGTTTGTATATAAGATAATCCAGACATGCTACCTAAAAGTTACCTGTATAGAGGTCAATTGTACTTTTATTGTCATGTGTAATAATTACAATGTATGTAAATATGTTTCATTTATTCAGTCTATTTATGTAAATGTGTTTCATTCATTCAGTTCGTCATCATGTATTGTGTATTTTATTGTCTGCCTCTTGTAACAGTGTATACTGTCAGAGTGTAATAAAAGTCTATCTCAAGGGTATTAAAGCCAAAATATTCCCATTCAATCAGAAATAAATGTGCATATCTATTAGAATCTTCCGAAACTAGTATTACCATCTGGCGTCAAGAATACCCCCAAAATTGCTATATTTAGGATGTGCTATGGAGAAAACGGCACGGTGAAATTTTTTGAAACTTCGGCAGATAATGTATTTAGACATATCTATTCCATGATGCAAATTAAAAAAAAATTGAATGATGGGAAAATTTTAGGGTAACCCAGGTCTACACCCTTAAGTGAATGCAAATGTAAAATGCTTCAGTCATATAAGAATTCCACAAGACAAACATGTGTATAACTTTGAAATGTATACATTACTAGTTGTAATTCCATCTACCCGGTAATTGGTTCATTGATTGAGTCAAGCTGAAGCCATTACAGTTATAGATATATTTATCGGCATTTGTCAGTGTTTTTGTGTTGTGAAGTTTGAGATTTGATACAGGAGTACAGGTTCATATTGTTATGATTGGTTATATGGTTGACAATGATCATTACTTATAACATACTGCTTAACAACGGTTTTTCAATAAACCGTTATTTACAACTCATACAAACGTATCACCAACACGGCGTGGGTTCACGCTGGCTTTGTAAATTACAAAAAAGGGTGCACTCGACTCGCAGACGCAAATGATAAAGTTTACCAGTTGCTTGCACAAGGTCGGTGGTTCTCTCCGGGTACTCCAGCTTCTTCCACCACTAAGACTGGTCGCCATGATATAACTGAAATATTACTGAAAATGGCATTAAACACCAAAAAATCAAAAATCAAATCATAATGAAATACATATTTACCAGCTGCTTCTTTTGACAATATAAGGTATCCAGCTGTAGATGATGGGTCTATATCTACAATGTTTTGTATATCCTTCCATTCTTCATTTGTATTAACATCTCTCTGTCCACCTTCTCCAGGTTCTTGTTTCATCTCAATATATTGGTGGGTTACTTCTCCTACTAACCGGTCATGATTTGTATCTCCCTCCAAAGTACCCTGCTGATTCCCCTCTAGAGCCATTTTAACATCAATGCAATTGGACTGTTGATTTGTTTCCGTTGTTAAGCTGACAGTTTCAGTCGTTTCACCAATAAAATTAGCAGATTGGGTTATCTCCCTTCCGTATTTAGATAATTCTGATTCTTCAGGTTCAACCGATTGTATTCTTGGTGAGCCATTTGGCATAATAGGAATTTCTGAGACTCCATTTGACACTGTTACTGTACTTTCTTGTTGTAATGCAGTTTCCATAGAAAATAATCTGCAATAAAAAAAAGTGTGAAATGTTTATAAAAATTTCTTCCTTCAATAGATCCCCCAGCAGTGTAATTATATTTGTTGAAATTTGTAATATCCCATGGTCCATGTACATGTATGTGAACAGGGCCTGCTGTTGCTGTGATCATATGGTAAATGTTTAAAATCAAGCTTTGCAGACCCTGTGGTTGCGTTTAAAAAAAAAAATTATGATCAAATTAGAAAAGATGACAAAGTTGCATTATGCTTCAGTGAAAGCTGCAATATTTCCTTTGATTGTTTATCAAACCTTATATTTCATACTTATCAAATATTTTAGTTTGATGATAAACTGACAGGTCCTATTTACTTAGCAAACAAAAGATGCAAGCAGATTGCTTCTACATATGTTGATTGTAGAGCATCAATGAAAAAATGTTAATTTCCAAAACTTTTAAATGTTCAACTTGTGCAATCCACCAGTTGGTGCTGCAAGAATATTAATATTGATGTCTAAGCAAGACAAGACTAAGGAGCAGGAATTTTGGATTAAGACTTGTGGGTAGCAAAGACTGCAAAATTTGTAAAATTTTCATTGCTTTCTCTAGTTGCCAGTTATGGTCGTGATGATGATGAGTATTTGACATGATGTCAACAATATTTCAGTTGCATTTTTACTAATACTAGTCACTACTAAGTGGTGGAAACTAAAGTACTCATTGGCAAGGTTGCATTTTTACTAGTGGTGGTACCAAAGTACTCATTGGTAAGGTTGCAGTTTTACTACTGGTGGAAAACAAAGTACTCATTGGCAAGGTTGCATTTTTACTAGTGGTGGAAAACAAAGTACTCATTGGTAAGGTTGCATTTTTACTAGTGGTGGAAACCAAAGTACTCATTAGTGAAAAAAGTGCAGGAAAGAGCACTCCGTTTTGTATATGAAGACTAATAGTTCTTATGAGAAATTACTACAAAAAGCTAAGGTGCCTTCCTTGCATATTAGAAGAATGAGAACCATGGCTTTGGAAACATATAAAATAATTAATAAACTTGCACCTGTCTGTTTTCATGATCTTGTCCATATGAAAAAATCTAAATATTCTTTCAGATACAACAACATTTTGGAAATACCAAAGATCAAATCCACACGGTAAAAAATCTTTCAGATTTGCTGCACCTACATTGTGGAACTGAAAATAGCTTTTCTCAATTCAAGAGTCTTTTGATGTCCTGAAATGGGTCCAAATGTTGCTGTTCTGCATGTAGATGATTCTAATTTTGCTTCTGGTTTGCTTCTATTTTTTTTTATTTTTTAATTATTTGTTTAAAAAAAATTTTTTTTTTAGTTTGGCTTGAAAATTCTTTATTCTTTGATTTTTTAGTTAGACAGTGCTGCTTTTACTGATTATGATGGTGCCAGTTTTAAGTATTCAGTATTATTTTTTTTTAACTGCTGCTTTATATATATTATGTTGGGGCATCTGTTTGGATCTTGAACAGGAGTCCAAAGAGGGGTCTTGTTCAGATCTATACACAGTTTTCCTTTTTTTACCTGCATGTCTTAGCTTATTTTAGTTTGTAACTTTGCATGCGACTTGTGTTGTTTTATTGTAAATATATATTCTGTAAAAAGCTCTTTAGAGTTTATATAAATGTTTTACTTTTTTATTATGTGTCCCGAATAAAAATAAAGTTTTCTTATTCTTATTTCTTACATTAAGATACTGACCCAAATCAGGTCACAGACAATTGTTATCACATAAGATATCAACTATGTCACCGTTTTAGGCTTTAGCTGCCATGATGGTGTAATGGTTAGCATGCTTTCATCTCGTTTGATCCTGGGCGTTTGAACCAAAGACTATGTTGCGCTTCCCTGCTAATCACGCAGATGACCTGGTTCTGAGGTTTGCGAGCTTGAAACTCATTATTCTGATATTGAGGAGAGTTCGGCGAGACCCAGACTCACAAATCTTAGTGGTATTATATACAAGACACTAATCGGACAGGCAGTTGTACATGTAGATCTAATTTACTACCATATGATCACAGCAAGTCTAAAAATGTTCATACAAAATGGTTTTAAAATAGAAATTAATAGTTTGTGTTGCTTCTCCGATAAGTTCATGATGTTCTTAAATTTTTTAGGCTTTTTGTTTGTCTGAGAATTAGAATGCATCCAATTTAGGTGACAGGCTGCATTGTTACACTCTGTCAGGCTAAAAAGTTCTGCTCTGATGGCAGAGATACTGTTAAATTTGTATTAGATAATACTCAAACACATTTAATCGATCACTAACAGATGTTAAAATGCAGTCAACAAGCGATTATTTTTCATTGAATATCACTCACGAATGTGGTACCAATTACTGGTGGACCAGTTAGACCACCTTAAATATTTGACACATATGGTACTTTTAATCTGAGCAATAATATTTGATCTAGCACTTTTCATTCTTGGTTTTTGATATTGGACATACAGCTCTCTCTCTCTCGATGGCAGATGTGACCCCAATATAAGGCCATTGCAATTACAAATCCAAAAGGTCAAACTACTTCGACTTGACATCAAACTGATCTTATATTTAAACTGGGAAATCAGTACTTATTCATGAAGGTGGAAGTTTTATACTGTGCTTTCACTTAGCTTTAAAAACTTCAAAATTAAAGACTAACACATCATTTGTGACAAATACAAAAGTAAATAGAGACTTCCTCCATTTGTAAAGGTTAATCATTTTTGTGATGCCAACAGAAAGTCATTTTTATTTAATAGGTTACAAAATTGAAAGCCGACAGTTGTTTGACAGCTGAGCTGATAGATGTAAAACTACAACAAAACACGTGTGTTTGACTTTTACAATGTTTTCGTACGGGTGATCAAGGAAGAGCCAGGATGACAAACCTGAAGTCCCAGGATGACAGAAAAATGTAGACGCGGATGGATTTGAATCAATATTCACCTTTTCAATAGTTGGGTGAAAGACGGATTTTGAATGTATGCATTTTGTAATTTAGCTTTATCTTACATGTTCTGTTTCATCCATAAGTGATGATTTCTTTGAACAAACTTCATTATAGAACTATTTTAGAGAAATTCGGTAATTCTCAAAGTAGTTCGCGTTTTCGCGAGATCCAATCCATGAAAAAAATGGCTGCGCCCATGAAAATGTTGCGAACGTCAATACGCCACGGTTTATTTAAAAAACTGCTTGGAAAGGTATGCCTCTCAGCGTGACGACTGTCATGCAAAAAAAATATATGATGCTATTAGTATTAATACATTTTGCTGTTAAATATCCATAATGACCATTTAAATGTTGCACATGCAGGCTCAAATTAAATATGATTGGTAATGGTAGTACAAAGGACAAGGTTATCCGAGTAAACTGTCACGTACCAAATCGGAATTCTCTTAACGGGGATGATATCGCTTTATTTTATTGAGCAATGAATGATTTGCGTTTATGATGTGAAGAAAATGTACTACATACATATATATAGTCTTATAGGAGCTGTCGTGATCGTATGATAGTTGGATTTACAACTACTTGTGAAATCAGTGCCTATACTAGTATACTAGGCTATAATTGCCACTAATTTTGTGACTTGGAATCCCGCTCATGCCACGGGGCGATGTACTCTATGCAACATTAAGTTTGTTAGTGACTTACGACAGGTCGCTAGTTTTCTCCAGGTGCGTTGGTTTTCTCGCCCAATAAAACTGACCGGCACGATATAGCTGAAATATTGTTGAAAGTGGTGTCCAACACCATAACCCTTACCCCAGATTCTACATAGATTTATTTTTAAGTGCAAAATAATTATTTGATATCCAATAATTGACAGGCATTAAATGTAGTAATTAATTTTACATTTGGTTGATACTAAATCAGATTTACATTATGATTTTCATCAAATTATATGACAGTTTTTTTTAAATTTTATAAAAATAAAAGACAAAATTTCCATTGTAGTAGAGGTAAAATCCAGAGGATGCCTGCAGTTTTCACCTCCTTCAATCATTAAATGTCTGCATAAGAGAATATGTTAAGAATCAGGACTTTCCAAAGTAGAATTCATTACAAGATTTCCAATGAATGAACTGTTCCTTTAACAGTCTGTGCCAAAAACTTTGTCAACAACTAGCCCAAGGGGCAAGTCAGGTCCCACAATTCACTAGCCCTCACTGATTTTAACTAGCCCAAATAAGGGGTGGGTATTTTCACCGCCGACCACATCCAAAACACAAAAATTAATGAAACTTGCAACTTAGAAGTATCCTCGATGATAATATTAACTATAATAATTATCTAACAATTCAGATACTCTTGGAAGGGGTGTTGACCAGACGCCTATCACACAAAAAATACTACCGACAACATTAAAAATACCACCAACCACCAAAATTCGTATCGAGGAGTGTATTTCTGGACAAAAACGAGTTCAATATGGAAATAAATCTTACTGAATGAAATTTGTAAGTTTACGAACTATTTTCGAAATTATTTACCAATTGTCGGGCAATACGGCAATTATAAAACAAATTCATCTTTCAGAATTTATATTCGACCTCGTTTAAGGAGTGTATTTCTGGACAAAAACGAGTTCAATATGGAAATAAATCTTACTGAATGAAATTTGCAAGTTTAAGAACTATTTTGGAAATTATTTACCAATTGTCGGGCAATACGGCAATTATAAAACAAATTCATCTTTCAGAATTTATTTTCATATTCGACCTCGTTTAAGGAGTGTATTTCTGGACAAAAACGAGTTCAATATGGAAATAAATCTTTAATACTGAATGAAATTTGTAAGTTTAAGAACTATTTTGGAAATTGTTTACCAATTGTCGGGCAATACGGCAATTATAAAACAAATTCATCTTTCAGAATTTATTTTCATATTTGACCTCGTTTAAGGAGTGTATTTCTGGACAAAAACGAGTTCAATATGGAAATAAATCTTGCTGAATGAATTTGTATTTAAGAAATATTTTGGAAATTGTTTACCAAAGATCTCGGACAAAAACGAGTTGATTCTTTAAGACTAATTTTTTTTAAATTAGATAACTGTTTTTTAATATATTAACCAAGCATAGGATAGCTTGGCAATCGAAATGGTTCAGACCACTTTCTGCGATCAAGTTAATTATTACATCATTTATGTATTTTCGCAAGTACATACTTATGAATAAAGCTTCAGTATCGATACGAATTAATTGCTATAAGAATAGAAATGTATACTTTTTATTACTATCCAAGAACTCACAAGGGGTTGATACGTTTTTATTTTATTTTTAGTGAAGGTTCACGATAAAAAGAATTCAAAACTTGATTCCAATTCATAAATTTATATAACAGAAATTTATATATAAAATCTATGCTTATCAAAATACAAGCCAATCTTTATGTCGTCGTATTTTCCGTCATTTCTTTGATGTGAAATTGTTTTATATTTTTTTTGTTTTCTCTAAAATTTGGTTTGCCTAATGTAAAAACAATACTTTTGTTATTTAATATTTTGAGAAATAATTAATTATATTGATCACCCGAGATTGGTCTTGATTACTTCCGCGAGTTTCCCTATACCAAGCCATGCAGTGATTATTTGTTGTTTTTGTGCGCAATTTTCTTTTTTGAACATGTAAGAGCTATTATGTCGGGAAATTGTGCCATTAATTTTCATTGTTATCATTTTAATAAGATTTTGGTAGTTTTTCGTTGTTTCGGGGAAATAAAAAATATATATCTGTTTCTAGGTCTTTCAGGGATATTCACAGGGCCTCTGAGGGTGTTCTTGGGAATATGGGGGTATTCTGGGGTATTCTTGGGTAAATGTACGGACCGGTATTGAAAGGTGTTGCCGCATTGAAATTGCACAGTTAGAACAATTTTCTGTATTTATATACAAACTATAACTTAAAAGAATCGTATGTAATTTTTCGTTTGAAAAATATGAAAAAAATGTAATTTTTAAATGTGTAAAAAGAAATTAAAGTCTAAAATTTAAATGGTAAAGAAACGCTATGTTAAATTGACAAATCAATTCTTATTTTATTTGAAACCTGCAAAAACAGTATTTATCAAATTTATGAAATTTTCAATTTCAAAATATGAAAAAATGTAATTTTTAGATTTTGCCATTATACATTCATTGAATAACAAGTCTTGCTTAGAGTTATTGTTATACAAACGTTTTTCCAATCAAGCTTTTTGGAAATAAAATAAATCTTCATGATTGATTCTGAAAACCGTTTAAAGGCGTTTTATAAACCGTTTTTAACAATTATACCTACATGTAACTAACAAAAATCAATTTTCTAATGATCACAAAAAGTTTTTAAAAGTTATTTTTTATTCACATATTCAACATAATTATATTCCGATATTCTGGTGAACATTTTAAATTGATATTTATGGTTTTAAAGAAAGTTCAAAGTGATCGGCGGTACTGACTGCATCTGAGGAATTGCATACTTTTAGGATTAGAGTCATTTTTTTTTATTCAGATGGGCAAAATCATAATCAAGAAACAATATATAACATCTTTTTTACTATATCTTGAAAATAAAACAGCATTTGATACATTATTTAGTGGTTGGCGGTGGTCGGCGGTGAAAATACCTACCGCAAATAAGAGATATAAATTGTGTTTAATTTTTATTGAATAATTCCTTTTTTGTTCTTCATAGTCCTTCAGAAAGTGTTTCATTTTATTAAAAAAAAGTTCATGTTCCGAAATCAAATTGTACAGACAGCAACGTACATGGAAACGAAAAAAGCGTGCCATCGACTCGAGAAGTAAATGTGATAATAATTTAGAAATAGTCATTTATTAGCTAAGAACATCGATCAAAAACGTTATCTTATATAAATCAGTGTCTTATATACCACCCCGTTGTACAAGGAGTCCGGAGTTCTTCCTAGTTGGCAGGTGGGTCGTTGTTGGAATATTTTTATCGGTAATTAGTCTTATTATCAAAACGGAATCTCTCTGGATTTTTCTCTTGTTAACCACGATACAAAGCATATTCCGAACTTGATTCAAGTGAACTCCACGAGGTTAACAACGTGGCAAATGCATTTGTAAGGGTAAACAAACAGCGGTGAGACGTTCACGCATACAAATAATCGTACCAAGAAGTTATCTGAATACTCAGAGATTTTTATGTAGATAAAGGTCATTGAGTTTCACTAGTTTAACTAGCCCTCTCGTTATTTTACTAGCCGTGGGCATCGGATTAGTGGCTAACGTCGCAGACTGCTTTAAAGAGGATGCAACTGAACTTTTAACATGGCTATTTACATGTAATTATAGTTTGGTATTACCAGTCATTTTTGCTTGAACCCTTTAGTAAATATATGGGATGTTCGGAAGTTAATCATTGTTTATTCAGAACACTTTGTTTAATAACAATGAGATATTCGTCATAACTCGGCTGTTATTGTAAAAAAAACGAGATACTCATCACAACTCAGCTGATAGGACAGTAGCGTATTCAGATTGTATAACGAGACAAAATTGTTCATTGTCGATTGTTTGATCTGTATCGACTCTTATAAATTAATTATTATTTATTATCCCCTCGGCAACGAAGTTGCGAAGGGATATAGTAACGCTACCGTCC
>MJUT01055451.1:742773-753765 GCA_002080005.1 Gigantidas platifrons
TGAAATTTTCAATAAAGTAATGAAAAGATTTATACATTTCCATATTTTTCACAAAAAAAAAAAAGAAAACATGCCTCCCTCATCACTTTTTACAGCAGTAAAAGGATAAAAAAAATGCCGCCCTCCCTCATCAATTTTGACAAAAAAGGGCCCGAGAACCAAGTAATTAAGTTTGCATGGCCTAATTGTTCATGTTTTTCATACAAAATCATTAAATTTTAAATCAGATAAAGTAAACTGCTTACCAAAATATATTTATGCATCTGTATTATCTTATTTGTAGGTAAAAACAATTTTAGTCAATGTATTTGGTGGCATTGTTGATTGTGTCACTGTTGCCACTGGAATTATCAAGGCCAGTAAAAAGATTAATTTACAACTGCCATTAGTTGTCAGACTAGAAGGTAACTAATAGAGTTTTTAAGTGATACATCAAAAACTTTGTAATGGTATAGAATGGGTTGTTGGAAGACAAATGACGGGGCAGTCTATACTCTGAAGTCACCGACTTAAAAAAAATAACAGGAAAATTCAAATTGGCATTTTATAACAGAAACACAGTTACAACATTTAAATAAATAAAAAAACCGATACTGTTCACAATTCCCAATAAAGAATACTTATGACTTCTACATTCAATTATTATATAACCTATCTACAACCATGTATATCTAGTACATACTAGTATACTCTTTAAATTACATGAGTATTTCATGAAGCAATCACCTGAATTACAATATCCGACATGCAGGTTATTTTGAAGACTTCTGGAGGATCAAATTGATAATTAAAAAAAGAAATTGGCAGGTGAATGATGCAGGTTCCTGTGAGTCTCTAGTTGTATTTAGATGTATTATCATTATGACAATATCCAGAGGCTGACCTGAGCCTGTATTGCTCATCTATTTATTCATACACTGTTTGTATTCAACCACGTCTAGATTTTAAGAAAACAAGCTTGCATGAGAACAAGAAGAATAACAAAGGGAGACCTAATTATATATTCATTTCTATATAGGTTCCAATGTTAAACTTTTAATCCATTAGAATTCGCATGTGAATAAAAATTAAAAAAATTGGGCATTGGTCCCTATTGTCCTCTCATATCTCTGAAGCCATAAAAGCTAGTACAAATCTGTCAAGAGTATCTCAACCTTGGATTCATCGGAAAAAACTGTATACAAATTAGAGTTAAAATAACAAAAGTTATCATCTTGGGTGTTGGTCCCCTTTGTCACCCTTCAACTCCTTTTATAATGGAAACTGTATAGAAAAAAACAAAGAAACACAAAGTCAGAAAATGTCTGAGGCCAAATAAAAAATATGTGTGGTTCTGGTTACCCTACCTACCCTAATTTTTAGCCCCTACCCTAAAGATTTTTTGCCATTTTGCAATAAGCACTGTTAAAGTCACAATGTCTCTGCCATAGAATCAATGTAAAAAAAAATATATAAAATAAAATACCTACCTACCTACCCTGTTTTTTATTTTAATGTAACCGGAACCACACATATATTTTTATTTGGCCTCATTAGAAATTAAAGGTAAGCCATATCACAGGCCTTTCAAAAAGGGGTGGTATCAGGTACTTTTACCACCTAAAATGGTCTTTGGTACCTCCTGATTTTAAAGAGTGTTGCATAAGATATTCATGAAAATTGTTAAAAATTTTAATAAAAAGTACTGCCTGTAAATAGTGAAGTACTGGTAGACTTGAAAAATATTGAAAACCTTGCTATTAAAATCAGATGTGAAATCAGTTCTTTTGTCATGTCTTAGACTAACTTAAATGTTAACCCTGCAGGATCTGTAATAACTGACATTTGAGTGCCAATACATTCTACCATTTTCTCTAAAACTAAGAACATATGTAAATATAACATATCTGATTTTATAGGTAGAAACGTAGAACAGGCAAGGAAAATTATGGAAGATAGTGATTTGAAGATACACGTCGCCGACGGTTTTGATGATGCCGCCAGATTAGCTGTGGCTAGCGCAGAAGCCTACGTGAAATCAGCATCGGCCCAGTCTTGATTGTTATAGATTCTAGAATGTTTTTATAATTACCGATAATTAACTGTGATGATTTTTTTTTTAATAATAATTGATGACATCTGTTTCTGTATCTACCCAAGTACATGTAGGTTGTTTATTTTTTAATATACAGTTATGTATGCAATGGCTTCCTTCTGTGTGTAGTAGTATCTCTTCCAGTAATTGATGATTGTAATAGGGTAAAACTGGAAAGAAGATATAAGTCTAGGGTGGAAGTGTATCATATACTTACCATAAATTTATTGGGTTATTGTGGAATATTGTGTATTTGTTTTTAATATGTATTTTTTGAAAAATCATGAAAAAATTGTCAGTTATTATTATTTACAGATAAGTTAGTTAAATGTAAATTTGTTTTTCCCTAAGTTGTATAAGAATGTAAATGTGGTTTCCCACAAGGGGTATAAGATGAAAGGATCTTGATATATTCATGGAATAGCTTTTGTATAAGATGATAAATTACTAATGATTTACAATTTTATTTTAATTTTAAAAAAAAACCTTTCTCACACGATTAGCCATGAAACAATGATCGGTAAAGATCCTGGAATCATTCTGTTTGATTTAGATTTTTATTCAGGTGCTATGAATATCCTTTTTTATTTATTTTTTTTTTTTTTTTATTAAATCTGTATATAATAATTGATTTTGTACCAATTATAAATGTTAATTCATTTAAATTATTTGAGATAGAATTGTGAGTTACACATATACATATCTGTCAACTGATTTGTTCCTCAGTACTGGTACACACTTTTTTTCTTGATCTGGCTTTAATTGTAATAACTTATCCGGTGAACATTTTCATCATCATTTAGTTATCACCATATTCAAATATGAAATGATGAAATTGTTCAGTACTTGATATCAATCTATTTTGAATATTTACATCCAAAAAGATTAGACATGGATTTAGAGTTCTTGAAAGAATTTTGTAGAGAAATATTACATGTTCAACACTTCTCTGTATCTTGCCATGATCATTATTTAGTGTTGTTGAAATATTTTTATGGAGTTTTACTTTCTTATGCAAACTGTTCTTAAAATTTGCAGCCGCTATTCTTAAGATCATTGGGCATTAATGATTATATATCTTTTGTAAGTTAACATGGTATGTGTGACCAAACAAATCTCAGGGAACTGTTGGTGGAATGTGAAAATCTGGTTTGTGTTTGGTTTGCTATTATTTTTATATAGCTTCAGCAATATCAGTATTGCCTAAAGAAATTTCCAACTTAATTTTTTTTTTACTAATTCTTCTATTCCTTATCAGCTAAATATTGAATTATTGTTAATATTGTCATTGTTGCAGAATATTTATTGCTTATTTCCAGAAATTATTTTCGGCAATAACAGTCTAATTTCATAATTTTTCCAATTTTTATGGTTTTTTTTTTTTGTATACCAAAGAAGTGTATGTAGATATTACCAGAGTACATGCATGTTTCAGCTGTCATTGATCACTGATATAATTTGAATGCATATGACACGAGGGTTGTTGTGGCCATGATCAATCATAACGGGTTTGCATCTGACTGTATATTCAGTGTCTGTCGTGAGTTCGATTCTCGTCAATGTCGAGCTTTATGTGACACAAGTATATTTGATGAAGTTTGTCATTGACTTTAGGTAGATTGTCAGTTTTCACTGGATACTCCCAATTTAACAAACTGCAATATATATAACAGAAATAATGTTGAAAGCAGGATAGAACCATAACCCATATATGGCACATGTCAAAACAGCACAGATGTAAATCTTGTGTGACATGGATATGTACGATTCATATGGTTCATGTAACTAGACGATAAACAATAATAATGTGTTCGATATTACCCCTATGTATTTTTTTTAAATGTTGAGGAGTGTGCTTGACAATCCAAGGACATGCCATATATGTAACATATAAGTAGGATGTCTATGTGCCATATATTGAAAGATTCTTTTGTACAAGATCAACTTGGAGTTTCCAAGTCAAATCATGTTGTTGTATAATTGAAACATTTATGTATTAGTTGTCAAATGTATACAGGGAATATTAATATGTATACACGTCATTTGTTTGTATCTTAGCAACCATATATTAAAGGGAGATAATTATTTGTCTGCATGCAATAAATCTTTAATAAAAAAAAAACGAGGTATATAGTCCACAAATTATTCTTCAGCAGCTTTGCATGGAATACTAGTAATGGGACATTTTCATGGATGCAATTTTTTTAGTTATGTACAATAGAAAAAATATTACTGCACACTGCATGCCTAAAAAAAAGTGGAAGATGGTAAGATGTAAGTACATGCATTGTCTTTCCTTCGATGTTGGTAAATATCATTTAATTTTCTTATATAGGTATGTTTTATGACAAAATTATGGCGTATATATATCTCTCAGTTGATACAGTATTCCAGAACTTGTGGTTGCTATCATGATTTCCTTGATGAAGGATTGCTGCTAAGAAGGAAGATGATGATGATTTGATTTTTGGTGTTTAATGCCACTTTCAACAATATTTCAGCTATATCATGGCGACCATTTTTAGTGGTGGAGGAAGCCGGAGTACCCGACCATGGGCAAGCAACTGGTAAGCTTTATCACTTGCGGTTGCGAGTCGAGTTCACCCTTTTTTGTAATTTACAAAGCCGGGCGCGAACCCACGCCGTATTGGTGATAGGGTTGTATAAGTTGTTAGATCCTGCGACCTAACTCATTGAGCCACCCGGGCCATGCTAAGAAGGAAGCTACTAAACCAAGTGTTCCTAGTGATTAAAATGAAGTCATCATATCCAAAGTTTTGCAGTAGCCACCATGATTTGGCTAGTTGTTACAGAATATCTGTGTCGCAAATGATCACTGATATGTTCTCATTGTGTAATGACAATCCTGTCCTTTTCTTCATTCATGACTTCAAACTTTACCTACATGTTACAGATCAAGTAAGTTGATGTCAAGTTTTGTATCAATATTATCACAACCAACATTGTGAGTTTGAATCCCACTCAGGCAAGGTGTATTTGATACAACATTATGTGATAAAGCTTGTCAGTGACTTGCGGCAGGTGGGTGATTTTCTCCAACCAGTAAAAGTGACAGCCATGATACATGTATAACTGAAATATTGTTAAAAGTGGCATTAAACAGCATAACCCCCCTCTTGTATCAATGAGATTCACATGACATTTGAATATACAATGTATTTTTTTCTGTTTGGTCTTTAATACACCAACACCATACATTTATTAAGGTTATGTGACTTTTAAATTATTTGGCTTTCCAATCTTTTGATTTGAGCGTACCTGATGAAAGTTATTCCAGAAACGCGTCTTGCGGACTAAATTTAATATCTACGTTTTTATTGCATGAATACCCTGAATCCTCTTCTTATATCTTTTACCTTCTGTAGAACATGCAAAACCAAGAAAAAACATCTTTATGTGATTAAATTTGACGTACAAAATATAGACATGTGTTAAAACGATATCTTATAAATATATTATACGGATAAAATCAAGTAATTCATTTTAATAAAATAATATATATTTGTCTTATGTATGTTTGTTGGATTGTAGTTGCATCATTTATTTCTGTGCTCGCCTGGAGTGCCGTAGATTGTGTGTTGGAGCCTCGTTGGGTCAAACTAATGATAATAAAATCGATATTTGCTGCTTTGCCGCTAATCATACGGTATTAAGGAGGAAGAACAAAGACTGGTTAACTCGGAATCAGGATTATGTGCCTGAGTAGAACGACATGTCTACCCCTCACAACCCCCGTACTGTTGTTTCAGTGAGCTAGCACTGTTGGCTTAGTATATACAGGGAAGTTATTTAACTGATTTCAGCTCATTTTCTTCTTTTTGTCTGATAACCATATTATGAAAGTTGCAGGACATGGTCAGAACAGATCAAAAATGACCTTTTGAAAGTGGGTGTAGATGATTTCATCTATTTTCATTGATTTTCAGTTCGTTTTATTTTCTAACCCGAATCATCCCTGGGTATAAATCAAACTTTGTCATTGTCTCATTGAAATGAAACTTGTACCCACCATGATTTAGCTGAAAAATTGCTCACTTTACATTGAAAGACTCACTCATTTACTCCCCATATTTAATCTCCATTAAATGCAATATCACCAAGGCAGTTCAATGTTGGAACCTCTAAGTGAATGTTCTACACAGACAAGTTATAATTAAAGGGCTAGTGCTATGATGTTTAACGCCACTTTCAATAATATTTCAGTTATATTGTGGTGGAGGAAACCAAGAGAACAACACTGACCTGTCACAAGTTACTAACAAGCATAATGTTGTATCAAGTACACCTTGCCATGAGCAGGATTCGAACTCACAACTTTAGTGGTGATAGGCACAGGTAGTTGTAAATTCAACTACCATACGATCACAGCCACAATGGCCTCCAAAGTAAAAGGGAGATACCCACTAATGGTGGTGGTTGATATTTAAATAACATACACTCTAACTACTTCGAGTTATCTTGCCCTCCCAATAAAATATTCCAGCAAACTTTACTTTTTATCCAACTTTTTCTTATGGGTATTTAGTTGTATGTCATAACAGCATAACCAATTGTATCTCTGAAAAATGTCAGGCCCCAGTGCCACAAAACTTGAGAATTTACTTAAGTCTGAGAATATTCTCAAATTAGGAAATACTCGAGATTTGATTGGCTGAGAACACAGATTTGAGCAAAAAAAGTTTGCTCAGCAAAGAAACAGTTTTGTGGCACCGGGACCAGGACTAATAGCAAGTAGTCTAAGAGAGATATCCTCTAATTCACTAGTCAACTACCACCCCTCCTCCCCATCACCACACAAAAAGCTATGGATAAAGAAATAGGACATTACTTCTCCACTGCATGCATAACTCTGATATGTATCTTGTACACAGATGACCATAAACCATTTTTTCCTATCAGAAAATATTGATATTCTAAACTGTTTCGGAATACAATTTTAAATATGACCACCAGATCTCAGTAGAGTGAACATTAAATAAACATGGCCAATACAACGTTAAAGTTGTATCTAGGACACCACATGTCATGTCTCAATTATACTTCATCATTATCATACCTTCTGGATCAAAGTTGTATGTGATATATGGGCCATTGTGGTCACAATTGTGTTGTAGTTGAATTTACTACTACCGTACCTATGCAACCAGTGCGAATCCTGTTCATGGCGAGATGTTCTCGATACAACAATGTTTGTCAGTGCCTTGAGGCAGGTCTGTGGTTTTCTTCAGGTACTCCGATGTCCTCCACCACTAAAACTGACTGCCATGAATGATATAGCTGAAATAGTCTTGAAATTGACATTAACATCATAATCCTAACCAATTTTCATAGTTATCTCCCTTTTCTATAAAATCTATTTAAGATAGTTTTGCACCTGTTGTCTTGTAAAACACCTATGTTATTTTATTAGTAACATTTTATCTCCCAGTTATCTCCCCTTTATAAGGAAATCTTATCTGTATGATGTTGTATCAGAAACATTTTTTCACAGTTAATCTGGTACTCTAGTTTCTGTCACCAATAATAGTGACCGCCACGATATAACTGAAATATTGTTAAAAATAGTGTTAAACACCATCAACTCAGAAAAATGTTGGTTTTTTTTCAAAAAAGATTTTTTTTAATTAGACCCAATAGGTAAGTTATTGTATAATGCACCTCATTTATGATACAAATCTTATACTACACTATCATTTCTTTTAGACTACACAATTATTCGGTTGTTACTTCCTAATCAATAACCTATGTACATTGTTATAACACCTCCCAGCATCTCATCTCAAGGTTCAAGGATTAACAAGTGTAAATTGTTAACGATCCCTTAATTCCATAGTGTTAAGGCTACTTTTATGCCATTAATCATATATAAACAGAGAAATTATGGATATAATATTTCAGTCTTATATTTATCATAAAAGCTGTCATTTAGTAACGTTTTGTCATGCCATTGCAGTTTGGACACCGTCTAGGGGGTAGGTCGCTTAAAGCAAATACCCCTTATTAATCCTAAAATGATATGGGTATACGTTTGATGTGAGATACACTATTGATAACAGAAGATCAAGTGAAGTTGATATTTTATGTGGTATCTTGAACGAATTTTTAGCACATATTTCTTGTACAGTGATGACGGATGATAGTTGGTATGACATATTGATCCATTTAATTCCTATAGTCACTTTTTTACAAACACCATTTAAATCCAAACAAGTATGTATGCTTTAGATTTACAAAACAAAAAAACCATTTAAATCTACAAAAGTATCTTATGTTTTAGATTTACAAAACAAACCCCCATTTAGATCTACACAAGTCTTATTCCTCAGATTAACGAAACAAAACAATTTAAATTCACACAAACCTCTCATTTTTTTTTGTTTCTACAAAAAAAAAACATTAAAATATTTCCACAAAAACCTATCATAATTTAGATTACAAAAATGTTTGCTTAAAGCAAATACCCCTTATTAATGCTAAAATGATAATTAAATCTGAATAGCAGAACCGATGAGCGGATAAAACACCAACAAATGTCCAAACATGAGACAAGAACCAACTAAGATTATCTATAAGCAGGGTAGATATAAATAGTGAATTTACACTTTGTGTTCATCTTTTAAGTTTTCTTTGTTGTGTGTGTTTTTTTTTTTTTTTTGCTTTGTTTGTCTTCGTTCTGTATATTAATATGTACCTAATGTTGTCAGTGTCTCTGAATTGTTCATTCTAGATTGCCCCTTCGGTTTTCACAAACGATTACATAGATCCATTTCATGATCCAACAGACCAATCCTGATTAATGGGATGTGGATACTGCTGGGAACTTACCATCCATCACAGTGATTATGGACCGATCAGTAGCAAAACGTGACATGAAAGATGATATTATTTATTGATTCTAATGGAAAATGTTTAAGACACAATAGGTAATTACGACAGAAGGAAAAAAGGTACACAGACAGCAGTTTAATTTCTCTAAATAATATAAATTCAATTTCTATGGTTATTTTTTTTTGTTTGTAATTGAAACCAGTTCTCATTTATATAAAATCCGATCTATCCTCTGCTTGTATTAATAAATTATATACCTGAATTATATAACAATTTTTCCATATAATTTTACCAACCTTCAAATTGTAAATGATGAATATAAATTTATTCCAAACCTATAAAGACGACAAACTAACAGGAGAAATGCATGCAGGTCTTTTATTATAATGCATTGATAAGTAGTTGCACACTGTGAAAAAAGTCAACTTTGTATACGATAAGATGTTTTTCATCAATAAACATTGCATAATCCTAACATAACAACAATCATGTTATCATGATAAAGGAATGAGCGATGGAATTTTAAATTAATTTACACAAAAAGTTGCGTACATACAATGTTTCACACAGATTTTCGTAACAATGAAATCAACACGAATATCTAACAATATATAGATTCGACAACCCAATTACATGCATGTACAAAGATTCTTGTAGTAATATAAAAAAAATGAAGTCAGACACAACAATTTATAAATGCCAGAATGATTCCAAGGACAAGTACGAATGTCAATGGTTATACATTGTCTATGCGTATTATGTCATGTACTATGTTTAAATAGCATGTGATTGACACCTCAAGAAAATTTTAAAGATACTAAAAAAACTATGGCAAAAAGAAAAGACAAAGATCCAGAAGACTAAGGATTGAGCAACACGAATATCACTATAAAGGGGGATGAACTCTGGTGCTTCGGAAGAAGTTAACTATACCACTGGGATCTTGAATTGTTTGCAATTTATTTACTGATTAATTATAGGAGTATTGAACTGTTCCATTAAGTTTTAATTCCATTGCGATTTTAAACATTTATATTATCAACCGTTTGCCTTTTTTTCTTTCTCTACTAATTTATTTGTCGAAAAATCTTCTTTCAGACAGTTAAAAAGGACTTTTAGATTACTCAATAAAAAAATGATATCATATTTATATATAATTATGATATAATAGTGTTGACATAAGATTTTACATTTTGACCTCGACTTATTTTTACCATTTAATTTTCTCCTACTGCATTTGAAATTGAAATGTAGATGTCATCATAATATTTATTGTGATATTGTATTCTGACTGATTAAGACAGACAGGAGACATCATTTACTGTAAGGATAAGCTTCAAATCCCACTACCTACTCAGCTTACATGAGTTTCTGTCAAAAGTAATGTTACATGCGTTACTGTTGAGGAGACCGTCTTAATGTGCATTAACTAATTCAGATGTTTTAAACAAACATTGAAATTATCTGTGTGGGTCTTTACAAAAAAGAGGTGAAACGTATGTCTGCTGTATAAACAACTACTTGATGACCCTGTCTGTGGGGGTGTAACCACCATTTAACTGCATATGAAATAGTATCTGTGCATTTTTGTTGTTGTTGTTGTTGTTGTTGTTGTTGTTGTTGTTGTTTTGTACTGTTAGCTTTTAGAAATATGCTTTATCAGGATGGATGGATACGGTTGTCTTGCGATAATGGCGGTGAAAAAAAGCCTTTGTATTTCGCTTTCCAATCTGTTGATTGTAAGCGCACATGATGACGGTTATTCCAGAAACACGCCATGTACACTAATAAAAAACGTGGATATCTAATTTAGTGCGCACGACGTGCTTCTGGAATAACCTTCATCAGGTACGTTACTGGAATAACCTTCATCAGGTACGTTACTGGAATAACCTTCATCAGGTACGTTACTGGAATAACCTTCATCAGGTACGTTACTGGAATAACCTTCATCAGGTACGTTACTGGAATAACCTTCATCAGGTAAGTTACTGGAATAACCTTAATCAGGTACGTTACTGGAATAACCTTCATCAGGTAAGTTACTGGAATAACCTTAATCCGTTACT